>JAOTQJ010171081.1:0-25330 GCA_025642045.1 Solanum sejunctum | reverse complement strand
GTATGGTATGTTTTTTGGGCGGCTCTGCTGCATCGTTGACCTTGTCAGCCCGTGTATGTGTTTGTATATCTGTTCTTATGGCTATATCTAGTATTGTTGGGTTCGCTGTTTGCAGGTTGGTTAATCAGTAAAACAGAGGAAACTCTGTCGAAATTTTTGTGAAATTCCTTAGCTGTCGTAAATAAAGATTCAGTATAAGTGATTTTCGCGGTGTCCTATAGGCACCATTCACGGCCCCTGAGTTGAGTCGTAACAAAATTTTAGTAAGGTTGGGGAGAAGGGAGAACCACACAGACCATGTGGCTTCACACGGCTGGTGAAAGGTGTCCGTTTGGTGAACTTATGTGAAAAATTCTAAGTGTTGGTTCAAGGTCAAAATTTTCAGGACATTTTCGAAGTATCATTTCACAGGCACTCCATATGGACTGTGAAGTGCCATAGAAGCCATTTACCCTCAAGTCAAATGACTTTCGACAAATTTTTCCTCCGATTCATTAATGGCATGTTCGTAAATTTGGTTATTTCTATTGGTCTTTTGGAATTCCTATGCTATACTAAAGTCACATAAGGCCTAAAACCTATTTCAAACATTCAAACTGATCTCTCATAATTTTGAACTCTCTCAAAATAACTCTCAAAGAAACTCTTGGGAATTTCAACTTGGGGGCTAAGAAACTCAACTCATCTTCAAAATTCTTTGGGGTTTCTTCATCTTATTGAAGGTATGTTGGTTTGATCCTTGAGTACCTTTCAATCAAGGAGACCCAAACTATTTTCAAGCAATTTTATGAATTTCTAGCTTACTTTAAATCGGGCTCTTGAATATTAAGATTGCTAAAATTCTAGAAATACATGGGTAGTATTTATTTGATGATTTTATGGTGATTTAAACTATTACAGAAGGATTTACTTTAGGTTTATAGAATTATAAGTATGCATGTTCCCTTTAAGACTTATTTTTTCATAGGTGATTATACTTGATTTTTAAATGTGGATATAATTATGTTATCACTTGAATTTCATATTCTATTAATGATTTTAGATTGAATCTTAATTACACATATCTTTCTCTCATTATTCATAGCATATGCATTCATGTACATGGATTGTTATGGAAATTATGAAGTGGGTTAAGCCCAATTTTGCTATATAATATGATTTTGATAAGATACTGATTATGGATCTTTGAGCATTTTGGGTGCTTGCACCATTTTGGTATATGAATGGGATTTTCCTATGCATAAACATTATTGCTATGAAAGTATGGTTTAGGTATTTGAGCCTAAGCATGAACTATTATGAAAGATGTTTGGCTTTTTACGCCCAATTGTGTATCGAAATATTTTGACAGGACTTGTATCTTTTGAAAGCATATATAATTACGTGTATTATAAGTATTCATATGGGATGACGACTTAGCACCTACGGATTGGGGGTGTTAGGACTATCCCCAAGGTCCCTCTCCCTTTCCTCGAACTATATGCCTAGCATAGGTTTCCATTTCGAAATGGGAGGCCAATAAGAAAAGATGCCTCTGAAATAGAGTTGCCCGTACGGAGAAGAAATGACATCATATTATATGTTTTGATATGAATCCTATCCAAAATGGGAGGGCCCATAAGAAAGGTTGCTTCACACGAAAAGGGAGGCTCGTAAGGTAAAGCATGGTTTACCTTGGCAAGTAAACCACCTCTATATTGATGAGTGGTAATCATTAGGATTCCAAGTAATAGATTGCTTGGTCTTACTTATGTCAGTTGAGGTCTCATCCCCACTATATATATGAGCATTATTTGTATCTCACGCATCATTGGTTTCATGACATCATGCTATACTATACTTCTTGTTATATGTCTCCTTCTATAATCTGTGTCCTTGTCATGTAACTTTGATAGGCAGGTTTTATTAAGTTTATGCATTACATCCCGCTTACTTAGTACATTCAGGCATATGAACACATACTCTTCCCTACATGATTTCATTATATAGGAACCGAGGACTTTGATCATCCACCGTTTGATGCTTAGCTCAGATTCTAAGTTTATTTGTAGTGGTGAGTCCTATCTACCAAGGACAATCCGTTATCTATCTACCTTTGTCACTTTTTGTTTCTTTATGTATTGAGGGTGAGCCCAAGGAATGTCTTGGCCCTTGAACTTTCTTTATAGAGGCACTGTAGGAAATCTTGTAAACCTCCTTATACTTTATACAATGTGATATGACTAAAATCCATGATATGGGTTGGTTATCTTAATTATTGTTATGTGAGTTGGTTATGTGATTGATGGGTTGTTATATGATGTGATAGAAAGATCCTAAGTCCATAAATGCACCTATAGAGTGAGTCCTATTTCCTTATCTCGTAGTACTATGTATTTATTTGTGTGCGCTTCCGAACTGATGATGTGAGTTTGATTTCGTAAGCGTTAGGACTCTCGAGTCCCCATTTGCCATGTCACATCTATGCCTCAGGTCCAAGTCATGACAAAGATGGTATCAAAGCCTTAGGTTTGTAAATAATCCTTCAAGTCCAATGTGTCATGTCAAATAGAGTCCTATTTATGGTATGAAATGCACCATGCCTATAAATGGGAGGCTATAATGATGTTTTAGGAATTGTCTCACTTCTTAAAGTCTTATGTCGTGCTGTGAATAGCTGGATTGGTTCTTGACCTTGAATAGTATCCTTGCTTTGTTTCAGAAGATGCCTCGTGGTAGACATTCCACACTAGCACTGGCTAACGAGGTTAAGCACCTTAAGGGTCTATGGATGAGCCTATCTCTAATGGTAAATTCCATACAGCCTTTTCCATGCTTGGCCCATTGGTGACTACTCAGACTAGGCAGGATAACCTACCTCGGGATCCCACTCCGGCTTCTTAAGTGAGGGATTTCATCTAGATGAATCCTCTGTAGTTCTTTGGGTCTAAAGTTGATGAGGATGCTTAGGAGTTATTGATGAGCTATCCAAATTATTGAATGCCACGGGTGTTACTTCTTAGGAGAGGGATGAACTAGTTACTTATCAGTTGAAGGATGTGGCATAGGTGTGGTATACTCAGTGGTCTATGGAGAGGGTTTATGGTGATGCTGTCAATTGGAAGGAGTTCAAGTTTTCTTTGCTAGACCATTTCTTCCCACTTGAGCTTAGGTAAGACAAGATGACCGAGTTTACCAACATCATGCAGGGTAATATGAGCATGAGTGATTATACCCTCAAGTTTACTAAGCTCTCTAAGTATGCTCAGACACTTGTGGCTGATCCTCGTGCTAGAATGTACAAGTTCATTTTTGGTATCTCTGACTTATTTGTACAAGAATGTCATACGTCCATGCTTAATTAGGATATGAACATCTCTAGATTTATGGTTTATGCCAAACAAATCGAAGGACAGAATCACAAAGGGAGGAGAATGCATGATCCAAAGAGGACCCTATTTTGATGGTGGTTTCTTCGGCTCTCGGGGTGGTGGTTTTTGTCGCTTCTAACAATGCCAAGGTTCTAGTGCTTAGGTTTCTAATGCTAGGTTGCCTCCTCCTAGGGCCCCGGTTGATGGTGCATAGGGATGCCCTTTCTAGGATAAATGTCGGAAGCACCATAGGGATGACTATTGGAGAATCTCGAGTGCTTATTTCGGGTGTGGTGATAAGAATCAAAAGTTTGCTAATTGTCCCTATAATCCTCCAAAGTTTCAGGGCTAGGTGGCTCAAGGTGAACAAGGTCAGCCAAGAGTTCCTCAAGGCATTGCTTCGAGTAACAACATATTCTATGCTCTTCATGCACGTCATGAGGTCGAGGAGGCGCCAGATGTTGTGAATGGTACGTTAAAAGCCTTTGATTTTGATATTTATGCTTTACTTGATCAAGGTGCAAAGTGTTATTTTGTGACTACCCCTGTTGGTTGTTTAGTTTGGATAAGTCACAAATTTTGAGGGAGCCTTACTCAATTTATACTCTAGTGGGTGAATCTGTTGTTGCACATAGGGTCTATTATGGTTGTCCTATTTTTGTGTTGCATAAGGTATTTCCATGTGATATTGTCGAACTTGAAATGTATAATTTTGATGTAATTCTTGGGATAGATTTGTTGCATGCATCATATGCCTCAATAAATAGTAGAACCCGGAAGGTCAAGTTCCGATCTCCCAATGAGCCCATTCTATAATGGAAAGGTAGTGACTCCGCTATTAAAGGTAGGTTTATTTCCTACCTCAAAACTTGGAAAATGATCTCCAAGTGGTGTATATATCACATAGTGAGGTTTGAGGATGTGGAGTCTGAATTGCCTATTCTTGAGTCTGTGCCAGTAGTGAATGAGTTTTCGCATATATTTCCCGAAGAATTGCTCGGCATTCCTCCTAAGGTGACCATTAAAAATAAGTCTCCATTGCCTAGGATCGATGAATTATTTGATCAACTTCAAGGGGCTACTTACTTTTCAAATATTGACCTCCATTCCGGGTATCATCTGTTAAAAGTTAGAGAATGTAATATTTACAAAACGGCCTTTCAAAAGAGATATAGGCACTTTGAGTTTGTATTGATGTCGTTCAGCCTAACTAATGCTCCAGTTATGTTCATGGATCTTATGAATTGGGTGTTCAATTCATTCCTTGATAGTTTTGTGGTTGTCTTCATTGATGATATTCTTATCTATTCCTGGAGTGAATAGGAGCATATGGATTATTTAAGGTTGGTTTTGCGAACCTTGAGAGAGAAGAATTTGTATTCCAAATTCAGCAAATGTGACTTTTCATTGGGTGAAGCTGCTTTTCTAGGTCACGTCGTATCCAGTGATGGTATAAAGGTGGATCCAAAGAAGACTGAGGCAGTAAAGAATTGGCCTAGATCGTTAACTCCTTCGAACTGTCAAAGCTTCCTTGGGTTAGCGGGTTATTATAGAAGATTCATTGAGGGGTTCTCATCCATTGCATCTCCATTGACTAAGTTGACCTAAAAGAAGGCTAAATTTGTGTGGTCGGATGAGTGTGCGAAGAGTTTCCAAACTTTGAAGGATCGACTTACATTGGCTCCAGTTTTGACTCTACCAAATAGTTTGGATGGGTTTGTGGTGTATTATGATACCTCTCGAATTGGGTTGAATTGTGTACTTATGCAACATTGTACAGTGATAGCTTATGCATCAACGCAGTTGAAGATGCATGAGCGTAATTACCCGAGTCTTGACTTTGAGTTAGCGGCGGTGGTTTTTGCCTTGAAAATTTGGAGGCACTATTTGTATGGGGTGCATGCTGATGTTTTCACCGATCATAAGAGTTTGCAATATGTGTTCACTCAAAGAGACCTTAACTTAAGACAAAGGAGATGGTTGTAACTAATAAAGGATTACAACATGAGTGATCTATATAATCCCAGCAAGGCAAATGTGGTAGTCGATGCTCTTAGTTGGCTATCTATGGGAAGCGTAGCTCATGTTGAGGAGGATATTTTTGACCTTTTATCCTTAAATAACTTTTCAAAGTCCATCTTATGACCTAATAACATCATTATACGATATTGTGACTCCTAGGATCCCAAATATTTCTTCTCCCAAAGATAAAAAAACTTCAAGAAATAAATTTCTCCAAATTCATAATATCTAAAGACACCAAATTCAAGATTCTCATTAAGAACCTTGTGTTTTGAATCAAGATTCTTCTTTAAACTTTAAGAAATTCATAGAAGGGTTTCTCAAGTTAAACTATAAGTTTTCAAGCCAAGTATTTCTTCAATAACTTTTGTTCTTCCAGGTATATAAGGCTAACTAAAGCATGAATTCTGTTCTTCCATGTGTCCCCATGTATAGGATTGATTGAATTGTGAATGAAGTGAACTTTCATGGATGTCTTGTCATGCCCAGGATGGTACCTTTGGTGTGGCTGATACTCAAACAAATGGCTGGCTCCTAAGCGAACTACTTGACCTCATCATATTCATTAAATTAACAGTGGAAGACTCAGTTTATGTATAAGGAAAATTCTAGTGGGATCATCAATTAAAGACTCAATAAAATAATTGCTACCTTAATGATAACATCTACTCCCTCATCTATGAGTTTAGCATTTTTACTTTGATCTGAGGTAGCCATAAACCTATCATTGGCACCATCTAGATGCTTAGAGATAGAAGCTTTATAGACAATGATGGATTAGAGTTGATGTTCCATTTTTGAATACCTATACTTTTCAAACTATTTTCACAATATTGAATTAATGTGAATTACCAGTTTTAACCATTATTTTATTAAGTCTTTAATTGATGAGCCCACTCGAATGTTCTTTGCACATAAACTGAGTCTTCATTGTTGATTGAATAAATGGGATGAGGCCAAGTGGTTCTCTTAGGAGCCAATAATGGTTTTCGAGTGTCGGCCACTCCAAGGGTGCCCTTCCAGGGTGTGATGAAACATCCATGGAAGGTTTAGTTCATTCACAATTCAATCAATCCTATACATGGGGCATATGGAAGAATAAAACCTATATTTTAGTTAGCTTTACATACTTGAAAGAAGAAAAGTTCTTGAAGAAACCCTTAGCTTGGACCTTATAGCTTGAACTTGAGAAACCCTTCTATGAAGTTCTTGAAGTTTGAAGAACAATCTTGATTCAAAATATAGGTTCTTGAAGAGAATCTTGAACCTGGGGCCTTTAGATATTTTGAATTTGGAGAACTTTGTTTATTGAAGTTCTTGATCTTTGGGAGAAGAAAAATTGAGGATCTTGGGAGTCACAATACATATAATGATCTTATTAAGTTATAAAATGACTTTGGGAAGTTATTTAAGGACAAAAGGTCAAAAATATCCTTTTGGGGAAGCCAAATAATCATCAAAATTGAAATAAAAAGATCTTTCGATGAGTTTTGAATTTCAAAATGGTCATGTTATGCCCCCATCGCAGAATCATTTGGCATAAGCTTTATTGGAGAATTTCGGATGTCTAAATCGATAGATCACTGAATTTTATAAATTCAATAGGCTTCAATAAACTAGTCATAATGTTTTACTCCGAACTTCAATTAAGGTGAAATTAGATGCATTGGAAAGCTAATTCAAAGATATATAATTTGATATACTATGAGTCACCTAAATGCAGAGAAATATGACTATTTGAAGCAGACCCTTCGATGAACTCACACTAAAACTTAGCCGATCGAAATGTTTAAAGTTGGCTTGACCTTGGGTATCCCTTATGACCTCAAACGACAACTAATGCACCTAAAATACTTAGGAAAGGACCTTACCACTCATTCACAACCTTGGAGTTGTTAGATCACCAATTTTTATAAATTTCATATCTAAACTCAATCGGTAAAAAATGTTTCAACTCAACTTTGTGTTAAGAGATTTTTGTGACCTTAATTTATCTCAGATCGATCATCCCACTATAGAATAGGCTTTAATACTTATATTCAAGGTTAGAATCACCTGGTATGATCCCATACACATTAAAGAAAAGTTTGGATCTTAACCTAAAAATTTCTAAGGTGTTACATATCTGAGGAGGCACCTCCAGTGGGGACATCTTGATGTTGATATCTAAAGTATTACTTTGGCTGGCGACATCCTTAGGTAGTATAATCTACAAATGTATAACCCATGAATTAGGTAGAAACTTTCATAAAGCCAAGCTCTACTGCATATGAACTTAAAATACAAAAGAAGTCAAACAATTCCTATTACGCTGTAGCCTTCTGATTATAAGTGTGGTGCACGACATTCTTATAAGCAAGACTCTACTAGACATGATTTTATAAACATCCTAGGAATCCTGAACTCTAGTCTCTGATTCCAAGTTTGTAACACCCTAGGAGGATATCCTACGCATGGTCCGACATTCGAAAACTAATATTGGTCCAAAATGAACTAGTTGGATCAGTCACTCATTCAATCAATAGTGAAAGACTTAGTCTAAGTATAATGAGAACATTCTAGTAAGCTATTCAATTAAGAACTTAATAAATCAGTTATTTCAAATCAGCCTATCCAAATCAATCATTACCATAAGAAATAGTTTAAAGGAATAAGTCTAAGAAATAGAAACATCAACTCTAATCCATCATTATCTATGAAGCCTCTATCTCTAAAAATCTAGGTAGTGCCAATGATAGTGCATGCCTACCTAAAAGAAATAAAAATGTTGACTATGAGAAGAAATATAAATGGATCCTCAGAGTCATAGGAGGTCTTACCATAGTATCTAGGATGAAATAAATCGTTTACTGAGTACCTGTTGATGATCTCTAGCACTTACATCTACATCATAAAATAATACAATGCCTAATAGAATCATTACATGAAATATATGGTATATAGAATACCTAGAAAATAACAAGCTGAAAATATACTCAACATAGATAACTCAACCCAATAAAATAATCATGTTTCAAAGTAAACTATGATGTAAGAAATCTCAATAATAGGTGACTTAGTCCAATCTTTTTGAGTACTATCATGTCCTATTTAGGAGGCTTTCTTACAAACAACCATCACCTATGAGCCTGTGATATACAATAAAGTGATGTCAATGCCACATCCGTCAAATACATTGCCAAGGTAAAAGAAGAATCATTATCATTGGATCCAAAATCAAATGAAATCCTCTTTTTGGGACAATAGAAAAATGTCCAACTTTAACAATTATATCCTCTCCTATACTAGATACATAGTTTATTAGGTTTGAATTATTATTTACTCTCACCCAATTCGATGGTCGATACTCCTCCCAAGACCCAATGTGCTTAATACTCTAAACCAATCAAATTCAATTAAGTTATTCAATTAGTTTCATTAGACAATTATCAATTCAACA
The DNA here is from genome assembly GCA_025642045.1 of Solanum sejunctum. NCBI lineage: Eukaryota > Viridiplantae > Streptophyta > Magnoliopsida > Solanales > Solanaceae > Solanum > Solanum sejunctum. Next base: position 16,519 of record JAOTQJ010171081.1, on the reverse strand, counting down.
ATCATCTCACAATCAACTCGTTCAACCAATCATGCTTGCAACTCATCCCCGTCTGGTAAGAACAATATACATATATTGCTTTACATTAATTTATACTCAAATACTCTTGTTCAATTTAGAAAATTAAATGAAAGGTTCTTTAAATACTACTCAGATTATGTTCATGTTTACCTTATTCTCATTCATAACATTTATAATTTATACTTTCCAATTTAATCAATATGAAGAGTTACCAATTTGTAAGCAATATTCAATCAGGCTTCATGTGGAAGAAGGGACAAATAGTTGCTTTAATTAATTAACTCTTAAACACATCAAATTGTACAATAATATGCAAAGATTTAGTAAAATTAGGGAAAATTCTAAAGAATTCATCCATAGGAGACTTGGAAACTCAACTTGACCTAATTCAACTAAAATTACGAAGCAGGACACATGGATGAACTTAATATGATGTTTTAGTTAGTCTTACATACCTAGAATGAAGATTAAACACTCAAAAGCTGAAGATTTTACTTGATTCTCTTGAACCCTGACTTCTTTTCTTCTTCTAAGTCACCATTCTCAAAGTCTTACAGCATTAATAATAGAAAAATACATTTTGGAACTAATATGTAGTCCTTTCCAACCTTAAAATGATATGGCTTAGGTGTAGGAGTGGTAGGAAAAAGATCAAAATAATATCTTAAATGTCATAAATGAGTCTGATTGATTCTCCCTCCACTCCCTCTCTCTTTCTCTCTCTCTCTCTCTAACTATATATATGTTTGCATTTCTTTACTGATGCATGCATTCATTTAATAACTCATTTTCTTTTTTGGCAAAATTTATTTTTAACTTTTCACATATTATGTTTAAGGTCATAAGATTAAAAAATATTTTGCGACATTTAATATAACTTTCATTTACTACCACTAGATTAAAAAGTGTTCTTTGTTATCTTTTATTCCATGTCAAGTCAAATTAAACTATTCTTTTTTAAATAGAGGAATGTTTGAATTGTATCAACAAGTTAAAAGTATACTCCCTCCGTTCAAAAAAAATGACCTAGTTTTTATTTTAGACTATTTAAAAAAATAACCTCTTTCCTTTTTGACAATATTTTGATTTCAATTTTTAACATGGCATGTTTAAGACCATAAGATTAACGGGCTTACTTGGTATATTTGACACAATTTTTAATTTACAATTACAAAATAAGAAAGTCTTCTTAATTTTTTTAAATTTTATGGCAAGTCCAATTAGGTCATTTTTTTAAAACTAAGGGAGTATATTTGTATTATATTCTCAGCAAGGTAAATATTTTCCTATCTTCTCAAATTGCTTGCCACTTTATTATGTACTAAAACAAACGATCTCTAGAAGAATGAACGACAAGCCACAGATCAAACTAGTGCCTCCGCTCCCTGTAAGGCTAAAGTAAGAGCTCCTCAACTTAATTCTTCAGTCAGCATCTTCATTCCAAGATAAATCATGAGATTGCTGAAGTTGAGATCCTTTCAATCTCTTTGAAATTACTATTTTTAAAGTTCATGTAAGGAATCTATACTATGTTTGCTCCATGAAGATTATGGCCTCTTATCTTTGGACACATCTTGTTGCTAACTATGCTTGTGTTACTCATGAGGATAATTTAGTTGGTGCAACATGTGATATCTCATAAAGAATGATAGAGATCAATCGACCTTCTGAAATTAAGCTTTCCCTATGCATTTCATATCTTGTGATCTTTCCAAATTATTATATAACAATGTGTTTATTCACTGGGCAATAGCCAATAGGGTTTTGGGTGTTTTAAAAATACTATGCTTATATTAAATTGGCGAACATGGGCAGAACTGGCTACAATTGAATTTTGAAACAGTTATGGCTCCATAACCAGTCATGAACGAAACAATTTTCTCCTATCAACAAAAAACAAAATATAAAGACTTGCATATGATATATTTGTTACAACTTCAATTTAAACATTGATAAGAAAACTGATATTGCACGTCAAATAATATTTCCTCCGTTCTATTTTATGTGGTACCCTTTGAATTGGCATGGGGTTTAAGAAGAAAAGAAAGACTTTTAAAACTTGTAGTCTAAAATCATTCTTAGATATTTGTGTGGATGAGAATCATTACGGGTAAAAAGAAAATTTTAAAGGTAAAGTTTTTCCAATTAGAGTAGGGTGACATTCTTTTGGGGATGGACCAAAAGAAATGAGTGTCACATAAAATGAGACACATAGAATAATAAATAACATGGTGATTGTGCATTCCTTTTTGGATAATTATTTCACATAGTGGCTGTCCAAACATAAACATCTTTAAAAAGACCTATGTACAATAATGGAAATGCTCAGATCACTTGGACATAAGATGAAGTAAAATGGATAGATATGTGGAGAATTTTCAATATGTTGTAACAGGTATCTTATGGATGGTCTGATCTTGAAGAATTGAGGAAGAGTATCCCTAAGCAATGCAATATTGTTACAGCCCAAGCCTAGGGCCTAAACATGACACAATAAATGGGAAAACCCAAGGAACCTCGAATAAGCCTATTAACTTATTATTACACATCATTGGTTGCAGAAGCATATAAAAACATAAAAGAGAATGAATAGGAAAAAGGGACTAAGGGGAAAACTTGCATAACATCATAAACAAGAGCAAAAGAGCCGAGCTCATATCATAGATACATAACATGTCCAACAAGCACTTCTAATACATAGATAAGAGCGGGGGTAAAGACAAAGCAACCGGGCTCACCCTCATAGTCAAAATAGAATATAAGAAGAATGTTTCAAAACATAAAAAGAGCAACATAGACTAAGGTCCCCGAAGTGGAGGACTCACCAAGAAGTTTGAGTAGTAATGATCTAGCCATGTGGAGGACGAGGATGATCAACTTGGGATCCAGTTCCTACATGGTGATATTATGTAAGCAAGAGTATGTGTTAGTACATTTGAATGCACTAAGTAGGATACAATGCAACAAGAGATAGGCATCATAAGCAAAATGCATAACCATAGGGAATAGGCATAATACAACAATATTGCATGTATGATAAATCCATAAGTAAAATATGCTTAAGTAACTCATGCTCATATAGGATATCATGTGTAGAAGAGACCAAGCTAGATTTCCAAAGTATAAACCCCTTTGTAGGTTGATGATGATCTCACCCCATCACCCTGGTGGTGTGGTATAAACCACTCATATGGTTGATGATAATCTCACCTTACCACCCTGGTGGCGAAGTACAAACCCCTCACATGGTTGATAAGTACAAACTCCCACCTTAGTTATCGAGGTATTAACCTCCCGATAAGGTTATTCGAGCTCTTAGTCCCCCCAGATCTGTCATGGTCTAATGCAACACTTTATATAGAATTTATCATATATATATATATATAAGATCATTTTATCATTATAACAACATTCATATCATATCTCATGCTTTGGACCTTCAATTCCTTAAGAAACCATAAACAAACATTTTATCAAACATTTGGCGGGTGTGTAATAGGGGTACAAGACCATGCACTTTAGAGATGAAATCATGCAAATAAATTCATTGTTAAACCATCAATCAACACCTTGCAACACCCTTAAGCAATATATATCCAAAACCCTCATCAAATCTTACAATAGATCCAAGATTTATAGCTCAAAAAATAGTAAAACAGCACAACTTTACATAGCTTTAACAGTCATAGACATGTTCATACTAGTAAACTCATTTGTAAAATCAACTTTAAATATGCAAATTGAGTAAAAAGGAGATTAGGGCACCATGGGTGGAAGGACCAAATGGTTGAACCCCCATACCTTAGCTTTGGACAAGTTTTTGATGAAGATTAAAAATGGAAGCTTGAAGCTAGAAGGAAATCCTTAGATCTGGAAGAGGTTTTGAAATTTTAATTTGGGAGTGAAAAATAGGGCTAAGTGTTTGAGTGAGTAGTGAGAAATGTTTAGGATTATATGAGGGTGAAAAATTACTAAGTATAGGTAAAAACACGTTTGGAAATATTTATGTCCAAGACTTAAAGTCTTGGACCAAGACTGAAAAAAATAGTCACTAAAAAAACGCGCAAACCTCACGATTTTCAGCACCTATGGGAAATTCATAAATCATTTTTGTTTCTTAAAAATTGGGGTTAGACCCATTCCCCTCTCAAGTTGACCTCCTGAATAAGAATATGAAGTCAGCTTTTTGAAATAACGAACGAATTTTTAGATATATGAAAATTACGATTCTGGGCACTTTCGAAGCACATTTTCGGGCGCTTTTTGAGATTGTTTCAATATATACCCCTTGGGAACATTCCTCCCCAAATGTAAAAGAAACATATAAGGCAAGAGCGATCATGACAAATCAGCCCCCAACAAGAATGTAACATCACATTTAAAACACAATTTTCAAAATCTCAACATAACTATAAAATCATCATAAACTTGCCAACTTAAACATGAATGCATATGAATGACATATGGTCTGAAATATAAGACTTAAAATGATATAGGGGACTTAGAATTATTATCCCAAGCTTTAGTGGAGTGGAAAAGATAAGATACTACTTTTGTATGTCTGCTTCGGCCTCCCAAGTAACACTTTCGATTTGTTGGTTCCTCCAAAGGACCTTAACGGATGTCACCTCCATGTTCCTCAATCTCTTCACCTGCCTATCTAAAATCTAAATCGAAACCTCCTCGTAAGTCAAGTTATACTCAACAACACCTGCAACATCAAGAGGCACAATAGAATTAGGATTACCCACACATTTCCTCAATATGGAGACATGGAATATCGGTTGAACCAAATATATTTCACTAGGCAACTTCAACTCATAAGGTACATTGCTAACCCTCTTTATCCCCTTATAAGGGCCAATATATCTTGGACTCAACTTTCCTTTTTTTACCAAAATGAACCACACCATTCATTGGAGTAACTTCCAAATAGACCCAATCACCCAATTTGAATTCAAGGTCTCTTCTTCTCACATTGGCATAGGATTTTTGACGACGATGGGCTGTTTTCAACCTTTCCCTAATCATCCCAACCTTATCAAGAGCTTCATAACCAGATCCAATCCCAATAAAGCCACCTCTCCAACCTCAAACCACCCAACCGGTGATTTACACACCTATCATGGAGAGCCTCAAAAGGAATCATACCAACGCTAGAATGATAAATATTATTATATGCAAACTCAATTAAAGGAAGATGATCATCCCAACAACCCCTCAACTCTAATACACATGACCTAAGCATATCCTCAAGGGTTTAAATTCTCCGTTTGGCTTGGCCATCTATTTGAGGGTGGAAGGTCATAGTAAGTTTAACCCTTGTACCAAGACCCTTTTGGAAAGACCTCCAAAAATGAGAAGTAAATTAAGCACCACGATCTAATCTATTGGATAAAGGAACCCCATGCAACCTCACTAACTTATGGATGTACAACCTTGCATACTTTTCATCCCTATAGGTAGTCTTAACTGGTAGAAAATGAGCCAATTTCATCATCCTATCAACCACAATCCATATAGAATCAAACCCTTTCCTAGTTTTGGATAGTCCAACTACAAAGTCCATATTAATCTCTTCTCAATTCCAATGGGCTCCTCTATATCTTGGGTTAGACCACCTAGCCTTTGATGCTTGGCTTTGCCTTGTTGACAACTATGACAATCAAAAAACAATTTAGCAATGTCTGTCTTCATATAACCCTACCAAACACATCTCTCAAATCCCTATACATATTAGTAGAATTAGGGTAAATGGAATAAGAAGAGTTATGGGCCTCATCAAAAATCCTCTCTCTCAAATCGTCAACATAAGGAACACATAACCTATCTTGGTACCTAAGGGTACCATCTCTCCCTTGGTACAAAACCTCCATCTTTCTACCACTAACCAAAGCCTTTAAATACAACAAAGAAGGACCAAGGTCTTGCTTTGCTTTTACCTCATCAACCAAGGAAGATTTTGAACCATCAACAACAACAAACCCACCATTATCAACCTCCTCCAATCTAACCCCCAACCAAGCCAACCGATGGGCTTCCTTACCACTACTATCAGCATGAGCTAGTCTACCCAGAAACACCCTACTCAAAGCATCCACTACAACATTAGCCTTACCCAGATGATAATGCACACTCATATCATAGTTCTTAAGAAGTTCTAACCACCTTCTTTGCCTCAAGTTGAGATCCTTTTTAGTGAACACATATTGGAGGCTCTTATGATCAATAAAGACATCCATATACATCATAAAAATAATGATGCTAAATCTTTAAAGTAAATACCACGGTGGCCAATTCAAGATCATGAGTAGGATAGTTCTCTTTATCCACTTTGAATTTCCTAGAAGCATAGACTATGACCTTACCATTTTGCATTAAAACACAACACAAACCAACTCAGAAAGCATCATAATACAAAACAAGACCTTCTAGTCCTTCCAGTAGAGATAATATAGAAGCGGACATTAGTCTATCTTTCAATGTTTGGAAGCTCTTTCGACACCCATCGGTCCACACAAACTTAACCTTCTTTTGAGTCAATTTGGTCATGGGAGAAGTAATAGAGGAAAACTCATTCACAAACCTCCCATAGTAGTCCGCTAAGGCCAAGAAGCTCCTAATATCCAACAGGGTGAATGGTCTAGTCCAATTCCTAATCACATCCACTTTCTTAGGATCCACTTTTATACCATCCCCTGACACTACATGACCTAGAAAGGCAACCTCCTTCAACAAAAATTTGTACTTCTCATACTTGGCATACATTTTCTCCTCCCTCATCCTTTGAGGCACTACCCTCAAATAACCCATATGATCCTCCTCACTATGAGAGTAGATCAAGATATCATCAATGAATAACAAACGAACTAATCAAGGTAGGGTTTGAAGAGCCTATTCATAAGGTCCATGAAGATGGTCGGTGCATGACTAACCAAAACGATATCACAACAAACTTATAGTGCCTATATCTAGTCTAGAAGGTCGTCTTAGGAATATCACACTCCCTCACCCTCATTTGATGATACCTAGACCGAAGATCAATCTAAAAGAAATAGCTAGCCCCTTGCAACTAGTAAAACAAATCATCAATCCTTGGAAGAGGATACCTATTCTTTATGGTGACCCTATTAAGTTGTGGGTAGTCAATACACATCCTAAGGGACCTATCCTTCTTTTTCACAAACAATACCAGTGCACACCAAGGTGATTGACTAGGTCTAATAAACCCCTTCTCCAATAAATCCCTCAATTGCTCCTTTAACTCCTTTAACTCTACCAGGGCCATATGGTAAGGGGGTATAAAAATGGATTGAGTATCGAGAAGGAGATCTATGCCAAAATCTATCTCTATTTTGGGAGGGACACTGAGAAGTCATTTAGGAAGACATCAAGGAACACACTTATAATTGAAATTGACTCGATAGAAGGGACTTTGGACTCCACATCTTTAACCCTCACAACATGATATAAACACCCCTTAGAGATCATAACTCTCCCACTCAAGGACTGGTTTATTTGGGAATTGAAACTTAACCCTACGGGTTTTATAATCAATAGAGGCACAATATGCATGCAACCAATCCATCCTAAGAATGACATCACAATCAACCATGTCCAACTCAACAAGAGAACACGGCAATATTTTATGCAAGATGCAAAATCGAACAATTTCTATACACCTTGCTAGCAACATAGATGCACTAATAGGAGTGGCACCTCATAAGACTCATGCAACAACTTAGACTCAACATGGATCTTTTTAGCAACAAAAGGGGTAACAAAGGAAAGGGTGGCACCCGATCAACCAAAGCATATACATCAAAGTCAAAAATTTTCAACATACTAGTAATAATGTCGGGAACCTTACAAACCCCTTGCCTCCCATAAAGAGGAAAATGTGATTGTTCCATGGGGCACCACCTTGAGGACTACTTCTACCCAATAGAACTGCATTAGCACCGTGGCCCTTGCCACGGTTCCTAGGACAATCCACCTTTTTGTGATGAAGCTCCCCACATTTAAAAAATGTATTAGAATCCTTCAAACATGGGCCTCTATGACTCCTTCCACATTTAGGACACACCTGTATAGGAGCCACACCACCCAAACCAAGCATGACAAGACCTGTGGCCTTGAAGAAATCTAGCATCCTTTTGGAACTTACCCACAAAACGGGACCTCTTGGCCTCATGACTCCTTCTCTTCCTCAATTTTTCTTCCTCCATTTTCTCGGAATAAGTCATCAACCAAGACAAGTCCATATCACTAATTAGCATAACAGATAGACATTCCTCACTCACTAAGTCATAAATCCCCATCAGAAACTTATTCATCCTAAATTTGGGATCGGCCAGAAGTGAGGAGCATACTTTGGAAGTTGATTGAACTTGAGGGCATACTACCTCACACTCATAGCACCTTACTTCAAATTCATGAATTCTACCAACTTAGATTCCCTAAGCTCAAGAGGGAATAACTAATTAAGAAAAGCCAATATGAACTCCTCCCAAAGCACAATATTACCATTTCCCTTCTTCCCTTTCCATTGGTCAAACCATATTTGGGCTACCTCTTTGAGTTGGTAGGCCACAAACTCTGACTTTTCATATGGCCCAACACCTATGATAGACAAAATTTTATAGGCCTCATTAATAAACTCTTATGGATCTTCATCCACATTTGACCCATAGAACACCTGAGGATTTATCCTCATGAAGTCCCTTACCCTAGCTCTTGGGGTAGTAGCATGAGGGGCTTGAGCCCCTTGATTCACTTGGTTGGCCATAACCTGGGCAAGCATAGTGAGAGCATCCCGGAGTTCACCATTGGTAGGTTTCTCCTCGGGAGTTTGGGTCCTTATTCATCGAGTGTTAGGCATTATCTATCATAGCAAAGAACAATTGTTAGGCAGGAAAAATTACCACAACTCTATAACATGACTTAGAACATGAAGAAGGAAAATATTTCCTAAAATGCCTCATAGTCTCCTATTCATAATCATAGCAGGCTTCACAACCATGAATAGGACTCTAATCGATATGGTGTGTTGGACTCCAAGGATCTATCAACTTAGTGCTCTGATACAAAGTTTGGCATAACCCAAGCCTAGGGCCTAGACGTGGCACGGCTAATGGGAAACTCGAACGAACCCTAAATAAGTCTATTAACTTGTCATTACACATCATTGATCATGGAAGCATATAAAAATACAAAAGAGAAATAATAGGGAAAAGCGACTAAGGTGAAAGCTTGCATAACATCATAAACAAGAGACAAAGAGCTAAGTGTACACTAAATATGCATAACATGTCCAACAAGTACCTCTAATACATAGATAAGAACGGGGGCCAAGACAAAGCAATTGTGCTCACCCTCTTAGTTAAAATAGAACATAAGAAGAATGTCTTAATGCATAATAAGATCAACATAGACTAAGGTCCCCGAAGTGAAGGACTCACCAACAAGCTTGAGTAGTACCGATTTAGCCACGTAGAGGAGGAGGAGGATCAACTTGAGCTCCGGTTCCTACATGGTGATATCATGTAGGCAAGAGTATGCATTAGTATATTTGAATGTACTAAGTATTTAGGATGCAATGCAACAAGAGATAGGCATCATAAGCAAAATGCATAACCATAGGTAATAGGCATAATATAATAATATGGCATGTATGTTCAATACATAAGTGAAACATTCTTAAGTAACTCATGCTCATATAGGATATCATATGTGTAGAAGAGATCAAGCTAGATTTCCAAAGTATAAACCCCTTGGTAAGCTGATGATGATCCCACCCCATCACCCTATGGTATGGTACAAACTTCTCACATGGTTGATTATAATCTCACCTTATCACCCTAGTAGCAAAGTACAAACCCCTTACATGGTTGATGAGTACAAACCCCTACCTCGATTATCAAGGGATTAACCCCTCTACAAGGTTATGAGGGCTCTGAGTCCCCTGGATCGAGCATGGTCTAATGCAACACTTTATATAGAATTTATAATATACATAAGCTCATTTCATCATCATAATATCATTCGTATTCATATCTCATGCTTTGGACCTTCAATTCCTCAAGAAACCATAAACGGATATTTTATCAAACGCTTGACGAGTGTGTAATGGGGGACCAAGACTATGCAATTTAGAGATGAAATCATATAAGTAAATACATTGTAAAACCATCAATCAAGACCTTGCAACACCCTCAAGCAATATACTTCAAAAACCCCTATCAAAACTTACAATAGATCTAAGATTTATAGCTCAAAACATTGAAAAACAGTCACAAATTTACATAGCTTTAACGTAGCTCATAGACATATTCATACAAGTAAACCCATTTGTAAAATCAACTTTAAATCATGCAAATTGAGAAAAAGGGGATTAGGGCACGATGGGTGGAAGGACTCAATGGTTGAAACCCACATACCTTAGCTTTGGAAAAGTTCTTGATGAAGATTGAAAATATAGGCTTGAAGCTTGAAGGAAATACCTAGATCCGAAAAAGGTTTTGAGACTTGAATTTGGGAGTAAAAAATATGGCTAAGTGTTTGAATGAATATTGGAAAATATTTAGGATAATATGAGGGTGAAAAATTACTAAGCATAGGTAAAAGCACGTTTAGGAATATTTATGTCCAAGACTTAAAATCTTGAACCAAGACTTAGAGTCTTGGACCAATACTAAAAAAATAATCACCAAAAAAATACAGGCGCACGTCACGGAAGTGGCGCGCAAATCTCACTATTTTCAGCACCTATGGGAAATTCATAAATTGTTTTGGTCGCTTAAAATTTAGGGTTAGACCCATTTTCCACTTAATTTGACCCCCTGAACAAGATTATGAAGTCAAATTTTTGAAATAACAAATGAATTTTTAGATAAATAAAAACTACAATTCCAAGTACTTTTGAGATATATTTTTCTAGGTACTTTTTGGGGTTGTTTCAAATATTAAAGGAGAATGCTAGATTAATTGCTAAGGGAAAGACATATTCTAATGAGATTCCAACTATTTGAAGATTTTGTGAATACGATGTCAAAGACTTCATATTTCATCAGTAAATTGACCTTGTAAATTGACCCAAAGTGTTAGTCTAAATCCTGAATTGTTATGTTGGTCCTCAGCTTGGAGTTTCGATAGGATACGCCAAAGACGAAAAGCTTTGTTTCTAGAATATTATTTCCTCTTTGTTTTTATTTCCTTTTTTCTCTTTAGATTTTTTTCTATTTGTTATTTCTGGATTTAGACTTAACACTTTCGGTTAAAGCTTTTGTTTACTCTCTATTCTATTTTGCAATAAATTGACCAGCTAGTCCGATTAATTTAAATAAAACATATAAGAAAACAAAATAAATTTTATTTTTATCGAGCCCCCATTGCAGTAAAGATCTTCGTAGTAGCGAGACCCCTTCTCTATTGCAAAGGTTGTTGACCAGTCAAGATTAGTCTAAGGCCAATGGAAAATTTTTGGGATCCAAATATTCAGTATACTCAACTTTTAGCACACTTTCCAAGTAGTGATGAATCTGGTCATTATAATTATAGATTATTATATTTTAAATTTATTTGAATTTAAACATCTTCGATGAACTTTTTATTATTTATGGAGCAGTCCCTAGGGTTAAAGTTCCATATAAGAGTGTCGAGCCTACCTATAAATACGAATCTAACTCCATCAGTCTAGCATATTTCAGTGATAAAAATATGCCATAAGCCTCTAGGGTTTGTACTATTTTGAGTTTTAAATCTGTGCTAGATCTAGTGCGATTCTTAGTGAGATCAAATGTGACTTGTACTGCTCTTACAACAACCATGGTTGAAGGTATGCTCCAATTTACGTTTCCATTACGAATTGGCTCTGCATATATATATCAATATTCTGACTATAAATTGAATGTAAGAAGAAACTGAATCAAATTTTGGCTTTGCATTTTTCCATTTACTTAGATGATTATCATGAGTGAAAACAAGCAACTGTATAATTTGAGCATATGAACTTATAGAAATAAGCAACTTTATAATTTGAGAATCTAAACTAAAATAAGTGTTACATAAATGACAAAATTCAAATCAAACTGTATGACATTTTTGGAAAAATTATAAAATTTAAACAACACAAACCACATCAAAATTATTCTTATGTAATTCTTAATTTGAATTAAATTAAGTTAACAAAAAAGGTTTCAAATTTTATAAGAATACTGTGAATGACCCTTCTAAACAAACTCTATAGGTGTGAACGACAAACATTCAAATGTTATACTTCTCTCCTCCTTCGCCTCCTCCTCCCAAGTCCCCTCCCCCTACTTCTATTGTTACCAGGGCTCCACCCACTGCTAATATTAGAATTGTCATCAATTTTAATGTCTGTGTTGGGGGAGTAGGGATTCCCACCACTGCTACTGCCGAACTTGTCATCAGATTTGGTACTATTAGTGTAGTGTCACGCCCCAAAGTCCCGTAGGGTGGATTGGCACGCGTTGTCGATAAGACTCGGGAGAACTAACCTATAACTATTTGCTTTCTATACATATTATATGGGGTTTCTATATTTGACATGCCTTTAAGAAGATAAACAGTGATAACAAGTCAAAAGGGAGTGCATATGACTAGGCCGTTGGGGCCACGGTATTTAAAGTACGAGTCATGACCAAATTTTACTTTACATAGTCTACAAAGACCCTAAATAAAGAAAAACATCTGATAAGGGTCAGGACAGGCTCTGCCTCAACAAACTGTGCATTCAAAATACGTAAGCTCTAGACATATACAAAGCCCCGAAGTAACCTGGAGCTTGGTGACAACAGCTAAATATTCTGTACTTCTACTGGGACGGATCTACTAGCACCTGTACCTGTAACATGAAATGCAGGTCCACCATAAGGGACGTGAGTACGAGATAATGTACTGAGTATGTAAGGCAGGACATATTATACATAAAGTAATAACTCAAATGAAACTATGCATCTGTAGCAGAATATGGACCACCCTGAGTTATACTGTGGAATCATATACTTTATGTCTTTTATATTACTTTACCTTTTACTGTATAATTTGTGCACAACTGTAAAACAAATGACCAACTGATCAGTGGTAAAACTGTATAGGGTTCGTCCTTGGCTAGGTTATACTCAGCCCCTCGGGCTACCCCCCTTTGATAGGATCGTCCCTGGCTAAGTTATACTCAACCCCCTTGGGCTACCACCTATCAAAAACTATATATTGTATCTTTCGATAACCTTTGAGATGATTCTTTTAGTGGCCATAATATTGGAGCTGTAAGACTGTACAAGTAACATGTAACATGTGGATAATCACACAAGACAACCTAATAATAAAACGAGTACGTTATGTAAATAATAAAAAATGCATATGAATTGGAACAACTTGTGAACTTTACTTAGTAATAAGAACTCATATAACTTTGTATCAAAGCATGTATGCAGTTGTAAAGGTAACTATGTATACAATCATATGAACATGTACAAGAGCGTAGACAGGGTTAATAGTTGTGTCGGAGTTGGTGAATGCCTTTATGTACCAAGGAGAGAGCTATGTTTCAAGCCAAGTGATACGAAATCAAATAACCTTACATACCTCATTGTATGACCTCGTTACTATCTCAAGATAACCTTACCTTCCTCCAAATACTTATCTACAACATAATAGATGATAAAACTAGCATTAATAGCTAATAGACACACCTTGGCATCCCAATCACATAAGAAAAAAATACATGGGCGGTAAGAGGGTGTTCATAAACCCGGGTGTATTCCTTTAACCTTTCCGCCCCCAATCATATTTTCTAATACATATTAGCATGTACAGCCTATTTTAAGTCAATAACAGCATTACAACAGCCCACAAAGCACAACACATCACAATTCCGCACAATCTAAAAACAGACAGCATAACGTTACCTTCAATTGCTACATTTTGTTGTTGACAACCCCAAACCTATTCCAACTTTAACCAAACTATACCAGCAACATTTACACATATAAACATACCTCAAATAGACCTATAACATCAGTTGAGAAGTCATAAAGGATGTGATCTAATAGCTTTACACACAACAGCCCGCAAGTTCTAATCAACATGATGCTTAAGATAACTCGATAAAACGTGCTTGTTAAATGAAACCAAAACTAGGGCAGCAATCTTAGGGTGATATTTGTAACTCAAACAATGTTAAATACACCAAGTTCTCTTCATAATATAATTTAATAACCATAGAGAAATCACCAAATTAAGAGGTAAAGCTGCAGCAACTTTCTACACAGAATCTGTCTAACAGATTTCAGCAACTGTAACTAGCATCTATTTCTTATTTTTCATACGAAAACCATACTAAACACATGTATAAACTTTCATACCACTATATTCAAGGTATAGGTCTTGTATAAGAATCCTAGAAGTCCCTTTTAGCTGCTTTCCAAAGTGAAGAAAAGTTGAGAGAACTTTGAAGACAAATCTGTTTTGTTTTGTGTGTGAGTTCAAGTGAATGATGGCTTTGTGGGAGCGGCTTTTGACCCTCTTTTAAATTTATCCTTGTCTGCCTTTCTAAGTCTAATTGAGCCTTACATCACCAAGTAGGTTATGCCTCTCCTTTCTTATTTTACTTGGGACTTTTAGAGCTCCAAATACATGGGCCTTTGCTGCCCATTTTTCAGATTTCTTCTTCGTAATTAGTTGGGCCTAACTTGCTAAGAACATTATAATGGTCTTGGGCTCTCTTTATATCCTTCTTGGCCTAATCATATGGTCCATTTAGGATGCTAAAACATGGGTCCAAGTTACATCCTTAACACGAACTTTATTTATAATTGAACTTGGACAAATTCGACGTCGAGGCTCGTCTCCGTTTAACTAACAAATTTAAGCTCAACAAGCAGGTGACTTACCTACTTGCTTACTAAGTCTTACAAGTACCTCATTTGTCTCACTTCATTTTAAGGCTATAATCTTTTCAATTCAACACAAAGCATTTATAATCGCAACCCTCTTAAGCGTTAAACGCACATATAGCCCATTAACGCGAGATTCAATCACTTTTGAAAGTTAGCGCTAATTTGACAAAACCATGTTATCTTTCATTTGACTTCTGATAGTATTGTAAGGTGTGGGGTGTTACATCCTACCCCTCTTAGGAACATTTGTCCTTGAATGCTAGCATAATTGGATAGCTTAACCAAGTTTAAGTCTTTACTTACATAAACTGTTTGATAACATTCAGCATTCAATAACACGTACCTATTAGTGTCTCAATTCTTCATGTTGGACTTCCTCTTTAGCTTCAAATAAGTAAGGGTATTTCAATTTCATCACATCCCTAGCTCCCCATGTTATTTCTTCTGCTTGCAGGTTCCTCCAAAGTACTTTAACTGAAGCTATTTCTTGTTTCTTAGCTTCTTAACTTGACAATCTAGAATAAAAATAGGCACTTCTTCATAGGTGAGATCTTCTGTAACTTGTATATTCTTAATAGGAGTGATACAGGATGGGTCACCTATACATTTTTGAAGCATTGAGACATGAAAAACTGGATGAACCTTTGAAAGCTCTTGGGGTAGCTCTAGTTCAAATGCAACTTGCCCAACCTTCTTAATAATCTGATATGGCCCTATGTAACGTGGACTCAATTTTCCCTTCTTACTAAATCTCATAACCCCTTTCATTGGAGACATATTTAAGAATACCCAATCACCTACTAAAAATTCTAATCCTCTTCTTCTAGCATCCGCAATGATTTGTGGTGACTTTGGACTGTTTCTAGTCGCTGCTGTATCACTTTAACTTTTCTATGGCTTATTGTACTAAATATGGCCCAAGTAAGGTGGTCTCACCCACTTCAAAACCATCTAATTGGTGATCTACATTTCCTTCCATACAATACTTCATAAGGTGCCATTTTGATACTCATATGGTAACTATTCTTATAGGTAAACTAAATTAGTGGTAAATGGTCCACACAAATACCTTTAAAGTCTAATGCATAAGCTCGCAACATATCTTCAGTTGTCTGAATGGTGCGTTCTACTTAACCGTCTGTTTGAGGGTGGAATGTTGTACTTAAACTCACTCGTGTCCCTAAACTCCTTTGAAAGGACTTCCAAAACTTTGCAATGAATTGAGCTCCTTGATCAGATATAATGGAGATTCGGACTCTATGTAGCCTGAATATCTCCTTGAGGTATAGGTTAGCATACTCTTCAATTGTATACTCACTTCTCACTGGCAAGAAGTGTGATGACCTTTTGAGTCTGTCAACTATTACCCATATAGAGTCAAACTTCTGAGATTAGCGAGGCAAACCCGTAATAAAATTCATATTAATCATATCCTACTTCCATGTTGGAAGCTATATACACTACATAAATCCTCCTGGCTTTTGGTGCTCTACTTTCACTTATTGGCAATTTGGACATTGAGCCACAAATTCTGCAAGGTCCTTTTTCATGCCTCCCCACTAAACCATTCCCTT
>JAOTQJ010171070.1:0-10661 GCA_025642045.1 Solanum sejunctum | reverse complement strand
ATGGTTGCTTCTAACTAGACCAAGGTTCTAATGCACAAGTTTCCAATGCTAGGTTGCCTCCTCCTAAAGCACCGGTTAGTAGTGGGCCATTATTTCTTTGGTGTGACAAGCATGGAAGGAATCATACGAGTGCTTGTTGGAGGGAGTTGGGTGAATGCTTTGGGTGTGGTGATAAGAGCGACATGAGTGACGATTATTAAAAGTATCTCAGAAGGGTCAAGTTAATGTGGCCTAAGGTGCTCAAGGCCAACAAAGAGCTCCACAAGGTGATATTCCAAGAAAAATAGGTTTTATGCTTTGCATATTCTTTAGGAAGTTAAGGAGACTCCGAATGTTGTGACTGGTATGTTAAAACTCTTTGATTATGATGCTTATGCTTTGCTTGATTTAGGTTCAAATTTAACTTTACTGAATCCTCATTTATTTTTTATGTTTAGTTTGAGCTTGAAATTCTAAGGGAGCCCTTTTCAGTTTATACTCCCTTAGGTGAGTCTATTGTTGCTCATAGTGTGTATCTAGGTTATCCTATTTCTATATTGGATAAAGTCTTTTTGTGTGATCTTTTGGAACTTCAGAAGTTTGATTTTGATGTTATTCTTGGGATGGATTGGTTGTATGCTTCATATGCCTCTATAGATTGTAGAACCCAAAAAGTCAGATTCTAATTTCTAGATAAGCCTGTTCTTGAATGGAAGGGTAGGGACATCGCTATTAAAGATCGGATTATTTCCTAGCTTAAGGCCTAAAAGATGATTTCCAAGGGATGCATTTATCTTATTATGAGGGTTAAAGATGTGGAATATTAGTCACCCACTTTTGAATCAATTCGGGTGGTAAATGAGCTTTAGGATGTCTTTCCTAAAGATTTGCCTAGTATTTCTCCCGAAAGGGAAGTAAACTTTGACATAAATCTTCTTTTGGATATGTAACCTATCTTTATTCCTCCACATCATATAAAACTGGCTGAGTTGAAAGTGTTGAAAGATCAATCGAAGGATTTGTTGGAGAAAGGCTTTATTAGCCCATGTATCTTTATGGGGTGCTCCGGTATTACTTGTAAGAAAAAAAGATGTGTCTCTTCGAATGTGCATTAATTATAGGCAATTGAATAATGTGACCATCAAAAATAAATATCCATTGCCAAGGATCAATGACTTCTTTAATCAACATTAATGGGCCACCAATTTCTCGAAGATTGACCTATATTTTGATTATCATCAATTTAATGTTAGGATGTGTAAGATTCCTAAAATGGCTTTTGGGACTAGGTATGGGCATTTTGAATTTATGGTGATGTCATTTAGTTTGACTAATGTCTATCCGTGTTTATGGATCTTATTAATCGAGTGTTTAAGAAATTACCAAATAGTTATGTGGTTATATTCATCGATGATATCTTTGTGTATTCCCAAAGTGAGTGGGAGCATACAAATCATTTAAGTTTGGTTCTTCAGACTTTAAGGGAGAAGAAATTATATGCTAAGTTTTGCAAATGTGAGGTTTGGTTGGGTGATATAGCTTTTCTTGGTCATATGGGGTTTGGTGATAGTGTTAAGGTTGACCCAAAGAAGACTGAGGACGTGAAAAATAGGCCTAAAACATTGTCATCTTTGGATTTTCAAAGTTTTCTTGGGTTGACTGGTTATTATAAGATGCTTGTTGAAGGTTTCTCATCCATTTTATCTCCACTAATCAAGTTGACACAAAATAAGGCCAACTTTGTATGGTTGGATAAATGTGAGAAGAGTTTTCAGACTTTGAAGGATCACTTTACATCGGCTCCTATTTTGCTTTACTAGATAGCTTAGATGGATTTATTGTATATTTTGATGCTTCTTGGATTAGGTTAGGTTGTTTGCTTATGCAACTTGGTATGGTGATAGCTTATGAATCAAGCCAAATGAAGGTGCATAAGCGTAGTTACCCATCTCATGATCTTGAGTTAATAGCAGTGTTGTTTGCCTTGAAAATTTAGAGACGTTATTGGTATAGTGTGCATGCTGATGTTTTCACTGATCACAATAGTTTGCAATAAGTTTTCACTCAAAGGTATCTTATCTTGAGGCAAAGAAGGTAGTTGTAACTCCTTAAGGACTATTACATGAGTGTGCAATATCATCTCGGCAAGGCAAATGTTGTAGCTGATGCACTTACTAAGCAATCTATGGGTAGTGCAGTGATATTAATAAAAGGGAAGGAAGAGTTGGTAAATGATGTTCACCATTTGTCTAGGTTGGGTATTAGGTTGGCCAACTCTAATGATGGTGGCGATCTTGTTAAAAACGGGGTCAGATCTTTTGCGGTTGTTGATGTCAAGGATAAAATGGATCTAGACCCATCACTAGTTAAGTTGAGCAAGTTGGTTACCGAAAAGTAGATTGATGTTTCTTCCAAGGTGGAGATGGTATGCTTCACTACCAAGATCAATTGTTTGTTCCGGATATGGATGATCTTAGGAGGGTGATCATGAGTGAAGCCTATAACTCTCACCATTCTATTCACCCGGGATCTACTTAGATGTATCAATATTTGAGGGAAGTATATAGGTGGCATGCTATGAAGAAGGATATAGCAAGTTTGTATCTAAATGTCTTAATTGTAACTAGTGAAGGTAGAGCACCAAAGCCCGGTGGATTGGCTCGAGATATTGAGATTCCTACTTTGAAGCAATTTGATTCAATTTGGGTTATAGTTGACCAGATGAATAAGTTGACTCATTTCCTACCAATCAAGACTACCTCTAGTGCTGAAGACTATGCAAGGTTTTACATCCAAAAGTTTATGAGCTTGCATGGTGTGCCTAGGTCAATCATATCAGATCGTGGCACCTAATTTACTTCTTTCTTTTTGAGGTCATTTCAAAGGGGCTTGGTATTAAGGTGAAGTTGAGTACCACTTTTCATCCTCAAATAGATGGGCAAGCCAAGAGGACAATTCAATGTTTTGAGGGTATGTTGAGGGCTTGTGTGTTGGAATTCATGGGTAATTCTAATAATCATCTACCACTCATTAAGTTTGCTTACAATAATAGTTTTCATCTTTTTGTTGGTATGTCACCGTTTCAGGCTTTGTATAGTAGGAGATATAGATCTCTGGTTGGATGGTTTGAGTTGGAAGAAATGGGTTTGATTGGCCTTGATTTGGTATTGGAGGCTATGGAGAGGTGACGTTGATTAGGGAGAGGTTGAAGACGGTTCAAAGTCACCGAAAGTCCTATTTGGATGTTAGGAAGAGAGATCTTGAGTTTTATGTTAGTGATTGGGTATACGTGAAAGTCTCACTTATGAAGGGTGTAATGCATTTTGGAAGAAAGGGAAAGCTAAGTGCCTGGTATGTAGGTCCTTATTAGATTGTTGAGCATATAAGGAGTGTATCTTATATGTTGGATTTGCCTCCTAGTTTGAGTTCTATTTTACGTAGTTTTCCATGTGTTTATGTTCAGGAAATTGGATGGTGATCCTAGTACCATTGTGCATTTGGAAGGTCTTGAGGTTGAGGAGAACTTGTCTTATATGGAAGTTCCATTTGAGATTTTGGATAGGCGAGTGAAGTTGCTATACACCAAATATATGGCTTCGGTTAAGAGGCTTAAGAGAAATCAACATGTGGAGAGTGCTACATGGGAGATAGAGTTGGACATGATGAAATGATATCCCCATCTTTTCTAATCTACTCAAGCCTAAGGTATTAGGTTTTTCCTATTTAGAGTGAAGGAAAATGATATTTAAGATGTTTTGAATAATTTTAATATGTTTTGATATGAATTCTAATGACTTAATGGTTTTAAAATGATGAAATATGCATTGTTTCTTGGGTTTAGATGTTTCATGTTCTAAGTCAAGCCTTTCTATCCTTGTTCTAGCATATTCGAGGATGAATGTTCCCAAGGGAGAGATAATGTAAGGAATTGGACTTTGTATGATCTTAACGAAACTTGCGAATTTAGTTCTGAAAAGTTTTGGACCAGGGTGACAATTCAGGCAAGCCTCCACCGGCTGTGTTGTCACAACCTATGCCTAGGGCCTAGAAGTGACACGGCGAATGGGGAACCCGAAGGAACCCCAAACAAGCCTCTTAAATTATCACTAAACATCATTGGTCATGGAAGCACATATAAAATATAGAAAAATAAGAATAGGGGCAAAGGGCTAAGGAAAAAGGTTGCACAATATCATAGTCAAAAGACAAGAGTTAAACTCAAATCATAGATACATAACATGTCCAACAACCACCTCTACTACATAGACAAGAGCGGGGGCCAATACAAAGCAACCAGGCTCACCCTCATAGTCAAATAGAACATAAAGAAGAGTGTCTCAATATATAACAAGAGAGCGTACACGAAGGTCCCCGAAGTGGAGGACTCACAAACTAGCTTGAATAGTACCAAACTAGGCACATGGAGGAGGAGGATGGTCAGCTTGGGCACTAGTTCCTACATAGTGACATCGTGTAGGCATAGAGTATGTGTTAGTATATTTTGATGTACTAAGTATTTAGGATGCAATGCAACAATAGATAGGCATAATAATCAAAATGCATACAATAGGCAATATACATTATATAACATTATGGCATGAATGATCATTGTATAAGTAAAACATGCTTAAGTAACTCATGCTCATATAATATGTGTAGAAGAGAGTAAGTTAGCAATTCAAGGTACAAATTCCTTGGTGGTTGTTCAGTACAAACCCCTCACATAGTTGATGATAATCATACCTTGACACCATGGTCACAAAGTACAACCCCTTCACATGGTTGATGAGTACAAACACCAGCCTTGGTTACTTGGACTTTTGTCCCCCCAGATCGGGTATGGTATAATGCAAGACTTCATATAGAGTATATCATCTGCATAAGCTCATGTCATTATTATGTGGTGAATCATATCATATCTCATGTTTTGTACCTTCAACCCCTCATGAAACTACATCCGGATATTTTACTAAACATTTAGAGGGTGCGTAATGCTTGTATATATCATGAAATATAGAGATGAAATCATGTAAGAAAATCCATTATAAAACCATCAATCAACACCTTGCAACACCCTCAATCAAAACACATCAAAATCCGTTCTCAAGTCATACAATAGATCAAAGATTTATAGCTTAAAATATGGCAAAACAGTCATAACTGTACATAGCTTTAACATAGTGTGCAGTGAATTTCAAAATAATCAAGACCCATTTGTAAATCAACTTTAAATCATGCAATTTGAGTATAAAGAGGCTTGGGTATCATGGGTGAAAGGAACGCATGAAAGAACCCTCATAGCTTAGCTTGGATATGAACTTAGTGAAGATTGGAGATGGAGACTTGAAGCTTTAAGAAAAACCTTAAACGAGAACCTTAGCTTGGGATGAGGGTTTGGGACTTGAGTTTGGGTAGTGAAAATGTGACAAAGTGTTTGAGTGAGTATTGGGGAATCTTTAGGATGATATAAGGGTGAAATTTGGTTAAGTAGAAAACAGTCCCCAAAATAGGTAGGGTTAACTTAGGCCCAAGACTTACATGTTTTGGACCAAACTAACAAAAACAGTCCCCAAAATAGGCAGGGGAGCATCGGAGGCAACACAAAAAGCCCATTGGAAATTGCATTCCTGGAATTTTGTAATTGCTAATCTTTCGCTCATAATTTTTGGTTAGACACTTTTTCACCTAATTTTGACCCCCTTAACAAGAATATGAAGTTAGATTTTCAAAATAGCAAATGGATTTGGAGATATATAGAATTTAAAATTTCAGGTATTCCGAGGCACATTTTCGAGCACTTTTTGGGGTCGTTTCAATATCTCCCCCTTCGGAACATTCATCCCCGAATTTAAAGGAGATGTGAAAAACAAGATTGATCATACACAAACCAGCCCCAACTACAATGCAACATTACATTCGAAATATCATTTTTAAAATCCCAACATAAGTGTAAAATCATCATAAACTTGCAAATTTAAACATGAATGCATATGAATTACATAGGCGTTGAATCGTAAGACTTGTAATTACATAGGGGAATTAGAATTAGTACCTTAGGCTTCATTGGAGTGGAAAAGATTAGGATACCACTTTTGCGTATTTGCTTCGGCCTCCAAAGTAGCACTTTCGATTTGTTGGTTCCTCCAAAGGACCTTAACGGATGCCACCTCTTTGTTCCTCAATATCTTCACTTGCCTATCCAAAATAAGAATCGGAACATCCTCATAAGTCATATTATCCTCAACAACAACTATAATATCAAGATGTATAATAGCATTAGGATCACCAATACATTTTCTCAATATAGAGATATGGAACAGTGGGTGAACAAAATTCATTTCTCTTGGCAACTTCAATTCATAAGCTACCTTGACAACCCTCTTCAAAACATCATAAGGACTAACATATCATGGGCTCAACTTTCTCTTTTTACCAAAACGGACCACACCTTTCATTGGAGAAACTTTAAAATAGACCCAATCACCCACTTTGAATTCAAGGTCTCTTCTTCTCACATCTGCATAGGATTTTTGATGACTTTAGGTTGTTACCAACTTTTCCCTAATTATCCTAACCCTCTCAAGAGCCTCTATAACAAGATCTGCTCCCAATAAAGCCACCTCTCTAACCACAAACCAACTAACCGGTGATCTATAAGGTCTCCCCTAAAGAGCCTCAAAAGGAGCCATACCAATAGTAGAGTGATAACTAATGTTATATGCGAATTCAATCAAAGAAAGATGGTCATCCCAATAACCCCTTAGCTCTAATACATTTTCCTTAAGCATATCTTAAAGGGTTTGAATGGTTCTTTCAGCTTGGCCTTCCATTTGAGGTGAAAGGTAGTACTAAGGTGAACTTTTATACCAAGACCCCTTTGGATAGACCTCCAAAAGTGTGAAGTGAATTATGTAACACAATCTGATATGATTGATAAAGGAACCCCAGGCAACTCACTATGTCAGGGATGTACAAACTCACATACTCCTCAGCCCTATATGTGGTCTTAACTGGTAGAAAGTAAGCCAATTTTTTCATCTAATCAACCACCACCCAAATAAAATCAAATCCTTTTCTAGTTTTGGGTAACCAAACCACAAAATTCATATTAATCACCTCACACCTCAAAGTAGGAATATCTATGTCTTTGGTTAGGCTATGCGGCCTTTGATGTTCGGTTTGACTTGTTGACAACTATGGAAACCAGAAATGAATTTGGTGATGTCCCTCTTCATGCCTCCCCACCAACACATTTCCCTCAAGTCTCTATACATTTTGGTAGAACCAGGGTGGATAGAATTAGACGAATTATGGGCCTCATCAAGAATCTTCTCCCTCAAACCATCAACATAGGGCACCCACAATCTACCATAGTACCTAAGGGCCCCATCTCCCCATAGAAGAAAACCTCTACTTTGCCATCTTTCACCAAGGCCTTCAAGTCAAGCAAGGAGGACTGAAGATCTTGTTTTGCTATCATCTTATCAACCAAGGAAGATTTGGAACCATCAATAATAGCAATACCTTCACCACTAGGCTCTTCCAACCTAACCCCCAATCTAGCCAATCTATGTACCTCTCTACCCATTCCCTATCACCACTATCAACATGAGCTAGGATACCCATAGACAGCCTTCTCAAAGCATCCGCCACCATATTTGCCTTACTCAGATGATAATGTACACTCATGTCACAGTCATTAAGAAGTTCTACCAACCTTATTTGTCTCAAGTTGAGATCTTTTTGGGTGAAGATATATTGGAGGCTCTTATGATCGGTAAAGGCATCTACATGCAATCCATAAAAATACTGATGACAAATCTTTAATGCAAACACAAGGGTAGTTCTTTTCATGCACTTTGGGTTATCTAGAATTACATGCTATGATCTTACCATTTTGCATTAGCACACAACCCAAACCAACTCTAGATGCATCACAATACACAACAAAACCCTCAATCCCATCTGGTAGTGACAATATAAGAGCGGGTACCAGTGTATACTTCAACTTTAAGTTTGTCATGACCCAAGCCTAGGGCCAAGTCATGACACAATGAATACAAAACCTGAAGAAATCCCAAACAAACCTCTTAACTTATCATTAAACATCATTTGTCGCGGAAGCATATAAAATATAGGAAATCAAGAATAGGGGAAAGGGCTAAGGGAAAAGCTTACACACTATCATAGTCAAAATACAAGAGTTAAACTCATAACATAGATAATTAACATGTCCAACAACCACCTCTACTACATAGATAAGAGAGGCGGCCAAGACAAAGCAACTGGCTTACCATCACAGTCAAATAAAACACAAAGAAGAGTGTCTCAATACATAATAGGAGAGCATTTTTCACCTAATTTTCACCCCTTGAACAAGGCTATGAAGTCAAATTTTTAAATAGCACATGAATTTTTATAGATATGGAATTTAAAATCTGGGCATTCCCGAGGCACGTTTTGGGGTCTTTCCACCTGTGAAGGTATAAAGACTGTGTAGAAATGCCTTGTGGTAGTCCTTGGCATTGTATGTAGAGTGTTGGCATTTAGCTGAAGCTTAACACCAAGTTTCACCTAACATAAACCCCATATGGTTCATGTGAGGCTTCATGGGTCGTGTGGTAGACCATGTGGAGGGCCTTACCCTTAAATATCCACATTTTGGACAAGTCACTTCACATGGAACCCTCATGGATTTTATAGCCTTTCATGGTCCGTCAGGCCTTCAATTATGTTGGAGTGATAACTTTCTATGTATTGTATCACAATTTCAAAACTTTGTCAACGAAGAAAATTTCTAAGTGAAGCTTCAATAGAGGCCACAAGGTTCATCTGACCTTTCACAGGCTATGAAGCCCTTACTATGGGTATTTGCATGGAATTTTTCCAAGTATGGAATTACCATCTTAGACCTTTATTAGTAGAAATTTTGCTAAGTATCAAATCAGAAAATAGAACACAGACCGTAGTCTTATACCCTCCTATATGACCCCTGGCAATATTTTTCTACTTAGTTTCATTAATGGCATTATTGTAATTATGGTTTATCTTAAGGGTCTTTTATGAATTTCTTTGTTATCCTAAGACATTCAAATAACCCAAACTCTATCTCCCTCATTGAAATTAATTCTCACATTTAGAAGCATATTAAACTCTTTTAAGAACTCCCTAAAAAACTATAGTGGAGAATTAGCTTGGGATTCAAGGAAGCACTCCAATCATCAACAAATTATTCTTGTTTCTCCATAGTGAACTTAGGTATGTGGTATTGATATATGGTCCCTTTCAACGATGAAGACTGTTGTTGCCCAAGCTACACCACTTTTTTAGGCTAAAGAGGTCATTGTCAGGATATATAACCTTACTAAGGTTAGGGTAAAACCCATAGTGAATATGGTAGACTTAGAAGAATTTCAATTACAATTCAAGTTGATTAACTAGCTTATCTCCCCAAAGGGAGCTTTTACAATAACTATTAAAAGTAATTCTAAGCTAAGACAAGTATTAAACTAGTATGAAGGGGAACTAGGGTATTAGGTTCCCTATAATTCCCTAACTCTTTATTACCAGATAATTGAATTCTTTTCCAACTTGTAGCATATAGAATGATAAGTTATGTTCAACAAATCCTTTGGTCCAAGCAAGAGGCAAATTTCACTATGTGACTTGGTCCATCCATATAGTGTGTCCTAACTAACCCTTACTTATTATCTCTGTTGTACCTCCCCTTGGCCTAGTTTGATTGATTACACAAGAAACATCGATTGAAGAATCATCTTCTTCAACACTTAGATCGCCTTATGCTCAAGCTCCATCAGCAAATGATATGCTTTTCCAAAGAAATGCTGGTAGGAAGACATGCTTATATGGGTTTTCAATGCTAATCAGTATGCCCATAATGATTTATCAACCTTCAGTGATCAATTTGTTTGGTTTGTATTCACAGTCTTTAATAGAATCTGTTTAATTTCCCTATTAGACACCTCCACTTGCCCTTTTGTCTTAGGGTGGTACAGGGTTGCGACCCAATACATTACCCTATATTTTTTAAGTAGGGCCTTAAATAGTTTGTTGTAGAAGTGAGAACCTCCATCACTAATGATTGCCTGAGAGGTACCAAACCTTTAGAAGATATTCCTTTTTAGAAATGTTGCAACACTTTTTCCTTCATTGTTAGGGAGAACAACTGCCTCCACCCATTTTCTATGTAATCCACAGTGACCAAGATGTATTTACTTCCGTATGAGCTAACAAAGGGGCCCGTGAAGTCTATTCCCCACACATCAAATAACTTCTCACCTTAATATGATTTAGAGGAAGCTCATGCTTATAGGAAACACCACCATCTCTCAAGCACCTATCATATGCATTGGCATAGTTATGAACATCTTGGTTGATGGTGGGCTAATAGTAACCACACTGGAAGATCTTATGTGTTGTCTGAACTTCACTTTGATGCGCACCTACCAGCGACGAGTGACAAGACTCGAGGATACTTATCATCTCGACCTCAGGAACACAATGATTAATAATATCATCTATGCATACACAAAACAAGTATAGATCATCCCAAAAGAATTTTCTTACATCAGATATGAACTTGCGGCTCTTCCATCAATCTCGGATGGAGCCAAAGATTCACTATTTTTTGGCTTTGGGGTATGATGGAATAAAGCAAAATG
>JAOTQJ010171060.1:0-25334 GCA_025642045.1 Solanum sejunctum | reverse complement strand
ACATCAAATTCTCCTCATAATACAGCCCACAAACCGTATACAAGTTACTAAAGAAAATGAAAGTGTGCAGCAACTTTGTGGACACAAGCTGTCCAAAATTTACAGTAGATTTCCAGCATAAGATACTATCTTATACTTCTAGTTTTTCATGAAGAAATCATACTAAATACAAAACTATAATTGCTTACCTTTACCTTATAGGTTCTGGATTCCCTTCAAAACCTAAGACAATGTATTTGCAGCTTGGTAAAGTGAATTAGTGAGAAGACAAAAGACTTTAAGAAAGCTGAAACTTTATTTCCTAGTGGAATGAACTAGTGCTGCACATGATCCATTTTTCAAGATCAATTTGGCCAACTTTGTCCTCCAATTTAGACCTGATAATGACACCCATTAATATTCTATTAATTCAGCATCTTATCCTCCAAAATTGGGCTTAATTGGGTCTCAAATATGATGGAACCTTACTGCTAATTTTCAGCTTTCTTTTTAATTGGTTTTGGGTCCAAATGGCCAAGTGGTTTGTAGTGTACTTAAGAAGTTTTTAAATTCTTATTGGACTAAAAATAAGGTCCATTTATGATACTAAACCCTTAACATGGAATTCATTCATAATCGAACTTGAACAAATTCTGTGTCTAGCCTCTTCTCCGTTTAGCTATTAATCTTAAGCTAAGAAAGTAGGTGACTCACCTACTAGATTATTAAGTCATACAATAACCTCAATTCTTTTACTTAGTTTAGCAACAATATATCCTCAATTCAACACCAACACATATATATACCCTCGACCCTCTTAAGCATTTAGACTAACATATCGCCCATTAACACTAGATTCAAACACTTTTAAGAATGACGCTAATTTGACCAAACCATAACATGATTCATATACACAGCATTAGTACATGTAAAATGTGGGGTGTTACATCCTCCCCCCATTAGCAACATTCATCCTCGAACGTTAGTACAATTACGTAGCTTGACGAAGTATAAACCTTTATTTCAATAAATCTTTAACAACATACTAATTATTCAATCACACATACCTATTAGTGTTTCAATTCTACATATTGGGCATCCCCTTTAGCTTCAAACAAATGAGGGTATTTTGACCTCATCGCGTCCTCGGCCTCCCAGGTCATCTCCTCTGCTTGTTGATTTCTTCAAAGTACCTTTACTGAAGCTATTTCTTTATTCCTCAGCTTCCTAACCTGACGATCCAGAATAGAAACAGGTTCCTCTTCATAGATGAGAACTTTTATAATGTGTACATCCTCAATAGGAGTGATATGGGATGGGTCACCTATGCACTTTCGTAGCATTGATATATGGAAAACTATAGGAACCATTGAAAGCTCTTGTGGTAGGTCCAGCTCATATGCAACTTGCCCAATTTTCTTAGTAATTTTATATGGCCCTATGTAACGTTGGCTGAGTTTTCCTTTCTTACCAAAACTTATAACTCCTTTCATTGGAGACACCTTTACAAATACCTAATCTCCTACTGAAAATTCCATCCCTCTCCTTCTAGCATCTACATATGATTTATGATGACCTTAGGCTATTTCTAGCCACTGTTATGTTACCTTAACTTTTTCCATGGCTTGGTGCACTAGATCTGGCCAAAGTAAGATGGTTTCTCCCACTTCAAACCACCCAATTGGCGATCTACACTTCCCTCCACACAAAGCTTCATAAGGTGCCATGTTGATACTTGAATGGTATCTATTATTATAGGCAAACTAAATAAGTGGAAAATGGTCCACCCAACTACCTTTAAAATCCAATGCACAAGCTCACAACATATCTTCAAGTGTTTGAGTAGTGCGTTTTGCTTGACCGTCTGTCTAAGGGTGGAAAGTTGTACTCAAATTTACTTATGTACCTAAACTCTTTTAGAAAGACTTCCAAAACCTCACAGTGAATTGAGTCCCTCGATCAGATATAATGGAGATTAGGACTCGATGTAGCCTAACTATCTATTTGAGGTATAGCTTGGCATACTACTCCGCTGTATAATCACTCCTGATAGGTAGGAAATGTGCTGACTTTATGAGTCTATCAACTATTACCCATATGGAGTCAAACTTCTTAAATGAGCGAGACAAACCGATAATAAAGTCCATATTGATCATATCCCACTTTTTAGTTGGAAGTTCTATACACTACATAAAACCTCCTGGCTTTTGGTATTCTACCTTCACTTGTTGACAATTTGGGCATTAAGCCACAAATTCTGCAAGGTCTTTTTTCATGCCTCCCTACCAAAACACTCCCTTCAGGTCATGGTACATGTTAGTTGATCCTGAATGGATTGAATATCAGGAATGATACGCTTCTTTTATTATCCTTTTTCTTAACGCATCAATATCAGGCACACATAATCTATTTTGGTAGTAAAGTACTCTATTTTGTGTAAGGTCAAAGCCTTTTATCATACCCTGACTCACCTTTTTCTTAAGTTGTTATATAACATAAGTCTTACTTCATAATTCATCCAACCAATTAAGAGAAAATCCTCTTGAACAACAAGAAACGTTCACAATAATACTTAGGACGCATGTTGTCCAGAATTTCTAGCATAACATAATAGCATATATTTTTGGTTTTTCATGAAGAAACCAAACAATCAATATCTATAATTTAATCCATGTTAAGAATATAAATTCTCCTCATAATACAGCCCACAAACCATATAGAAGTTACTAAAGAAAAAGGAAAGTGTGCAGCAACTTTCTAGACACAAGTTGTCCAAACTTTCCAGCAGATTTCCAGCATAAGATACTATCATATACTTCTTGTTTTTTGTGAATAAATCATACTAAATACAAAACTATAATTGCTTACCTTTACCTTATAGGTTCTGGATTCCCTTCAAAATCCTTAGTGAATGTGTTTGCAGCTAGGTGAAATGAATTAGAGAGAAGACAAAAGACTTTAAGAAAGCTGAAACTTTATTTCCTAGTGGAATGAATTAGTGCTGCACTTGATCCATTTTTAAAGATCAATTTGGTCAACTTTGTCCTCCACTTTAGACTTGATAATGACACCCATTAATAGTCTATTAATTCAGCATCTTATCATCCAAAATTGGGCTTAATTGGGTCTCAAATATGATGGAACCTTATTGCTAATTTTCAGCTCTCTTCTTAGTTGGTTTTGGGTCCAAATGGCCAAGTGGTTTGTAGTGTACTTAAGACGTTTTTAAATTCTTATTTGACTAAAAATAAGTTCCATTTATGATACTAAAGCATGGGCCAAAGTTACACCCTTAACACAGAATTCATTCATAATCGAACTTGAACAAATTCTGTGTCTAGCCTCTTCTCCGTTTAGCTATTAATTTTAAGCTAAGAAAGTAGGTGACCCACCTACTAAATTATTAAGTCATACAATAACCTCAATTCTTTTACTTAGTTTAGGGCCAATATATACTTAATTTAACACCAACACATATATATACCCTCGACCCTCTTAAGCATTTAGACTCACATATCGCCCATTAACACTAGATTCAAGCACTTTCAAGAATTGACGCTAATTTGACCAAACCATAACATGACTCATTTACATAGAATTATTACATGTAAAATATGAGGTGTTACACCCACATTTAAAGTAAGCTCAATTTCATAAAATCAAAGAGTAAAAGAGTTTGGGGTCTTCATGGTTGAAAGGAACCATGAATCAATCCCACATACCTTAGATAGTTAGGAGAACTAAGAAGAAACTAATTAAGAAGAAAGCCCTCCTTGAATTCCCAAGCTGAGTCTCCAATGACAAGACTTGTAGAGAGCTTTAGGATTTGAATTTGAGAGCTTGAATTGAAAAATGAGAGTGTGTAATCTGATTTGGGGGCTTATGATAGGTATTAAGGCCCTAAAAGACCTTTACAATAAATCATAATTACAAAAAGACCATTAATGAAATGAGCCTTGAAGAGTGTCCAAGGGTCCTGTTAAGGAGGCACATAGGTCATGTGAAGTCACACAGATCGTATAGGTTCCCGTGAAACAATGCTTAGAAAATATCAGCAAAACTCCTTCTTGCTAAGGAAGGTTCCACTGGAGGCCTCACGAGTCATGTGAAGTCACACAGACCATATAGTTGCCCGCGAGACAACACTTAGAAAATTTTAGCAAAATTTCTTCAAGCCAATGGTGCTTCCACTGAAGGCCTCACAAATCGTATGAAGATTTACAGGTCATATAAGTGTTTGTATTAAGAGGCCAAGTTCCGAGATAGTGATTCCACACTTAAAATATTATTTTGGGAAGAGGGCTTCATGAGACCCCGCCCCTATAGCTCGTGAGAAGCCACAAGACCCATATGAGTGCCTGTGTGGTCTGCCTTAACAAAAATGGAGGGAACATAGCATGGAAGGGATTTACAAAAATGGGCATAACGTCTTGATCCGAAATCAGAATTAGGTGAAACTAGATGCATTAGAAAGCTAATTCAAAGAGATTCAATTGGATAGGTCATAGGCTACCTAGCTCTTTTATTACTAAGATATATGACTATTTAAATATGACACTTCTACCGATTCATATGAAAAACTTAGCTAATGAAATTCCTTTGAACTTGGCTTGATGAAGGAGACTAATGATGACCCTATACCACATAAATAAGCTTAGATTGAAGGCTTGCAAGTGAACTAAAATTGAGCTTGAAGGTTCCATTCTAAGCTCATAACATGTAGGGCATTATATACTCCCTCCCCCCCCCCTCTTGGGATCATTCATCCTCAAATGAGAAATGGACTAGCTTGAAAGACTTGAATTAAACATGAAACATCTCAACATAAAGACGCAATGCATAATTCAGCACTTGAAAATCATAAAATCATTAAAACTCAAGTCAAAATATCTTTTAAATTATTTTTTTGCACATGTATGCATGTCATATCATGAAATATAAGAGTAAAATAATTAGGACCATTTGAAATAGGAAGAACCTAGCACCTTAGACTTGAGTAGATTGGAAAAGGTAGGGATAATGCCTCATAGTGTCCGACTCTGCCTCATAGCACTCTCGACATGTTGATTTCTCAAAAGCACTTTAATCGAAGCCACATCCTTGTTACAAGTTGCTTCACTTGTCTATCCAAAATCTCAACTGGTACTTCCTCATAAGACAAGTTTTCCTCAACGTCAAAACCTTCGAAAGGCACAATTGAACTAGGATCACTAATCAATCTGCTCAACATAGACACATGGAAAGCTGGGTGGATAGAACTCAAATCCAAAGGCAAATCCAACCTATAGGCCATATTTCTAATACGCTCTATAGTCTTATAAAAACCTATATACTGGGGATTTAATTTTCCTTTCTTACCGAAACCCATTACACCGTTCATGGGTGAAACCTTCAGATACACCCAATCACCAACACGAAACTCAAGATCCCTCTTCCTAACATTCGAATAAGACTTTTGGCAACTTTGAGCCATCTTCAACCTCTCCCTAATCAACTTCACCTTCTCCTTGGCCTCCAATACTAAATCCAGGGCAATCAATGCCATTTCACCTAACTCAAACCGTACCACTGGAGACCTACACCTCCTACCATACAAGGCTTCAAACATTGCCATACCAATGCTAGCATGAAAGCTATTGTTGTAAGCAAACTCGATAAGTTGTAGATGATCATCTGAATTACCCTTGAATTCCAACACACAATCTCTCAATTATCCTCCAAATTTTGAATTGTACTTTTGGCTTGCCTATCGGTTTGAGGATGGAAAGTGGTACTTAACTTCAACCTAGTACCAACTCCCTTTTGAGATAATTTTCAAAAGTGAGAAGTGAATTGACTGCCATAATCCAATATGATAGACCTAGGCACACCGTGAAACCCCACCAACTCTTGGATATGCATCTTTGCATAATCTTTGGCATTGAAGGTATTCTTGACTAGTAGGAAATGAGCTTAGTTAGTCATCCGATCAACAATAACCCAATTGAATCAATTGTTTTGGGGTCTGGGGCAAACCAACCACAAAATCCATGTTCATATCTTCCCACTTTCAAGTGGGAATTTCAATATCTTAAGTCAAACCATCGGGCCATTGATGTTCTACCTTCACTTGCTGACAATTAGGACACTCGGATACAAACTTGGTTATGTCTTTCTTCATACCATGCCATCAATACACTTCCCTCAAATCTCGATAAATTTTGGTAGGTCCTGGATGTATGGAATAATAAGAGTTATGGTCTTTACTCATGATCACCTCCCTAAGTCCATCAACATCCAAAACACACAACCGATCTTAATACCAAGTATACCATCTCCCCCTTGAGAGAAAACCTCTATCTCCTTTTTGGCAGCCAACTTCTTCAACTCAACCAATGATGGGTTTAAATCTTATTTAGCCTTGACATCAATAACCATAGAAGATTCATCCCTATTCTAAACATGAATACCACCATCATCAGAGTCAGCCAATCTAACACCCAACCTAGCCAAATGGTGAAGATCTTTTGCAAATTCATTAGAGTCGGCCAATCTAACACTCTACCTAGCCAAACGTTGAACATCTTTTACTAATTCTTTCTTTCCTTCAGCAACATAAGCCACACTCCTCAAAGATAGTCGACTAAGAGCATTGGCTAAAACATTTGCCTTGTCGGGATGATATTGAACACTCACGCCATAGTCCTTAAGGAGTTCCAACCACCTTGTCTTCCTCAAGTTAAGATCCATTTGAGTGAACACATATTGCAAACTCTTATGATTGGTTAAGACATCAATATGAACTCCTTATAAATAGTATCTCCAAATCTTCAATGCAAACACCACAACCGCTAGCTAGAGATCCTGATCGGGTAAATACGTTCATGCACCTTCAATTGCCTTGATGTATACACTATCACCTTACCATGTTGCATAAGCACATAACCCAACCCAATCCAAGAAGCATCATAATACACCACAAATCCATCTAATCCATCTAGTAGAGTCAAAATAGGAGCCGATGTAAGTCGATCTTCAAAGTCTAAAAATTCTTCTCACATTCATCCAACCGTACAAACTTGGCCTTCTTTTGAGTCAACTTAGTCAATAGAGATGCAATAGATGAGAAACCTTCAAAAAATCTCCTATAATAACCAGCCAACCCCAGAAAACTTTGAATATCTGAAGGAGTCAATGGTCTAGGCCAACTCTTCCCGGCCTCGGTCTTCTTCGGGTCAACCTTAATACCATCACCAGATACCACATGACCAATAAAAACTACTACACCAAACCAGAACTCACATTTGCTAAATTTAGTATATAATTGCTTCTTCCTCAAACTTTGAAAAACCAACCATAAATTATCCATATGCTACCGCTCGCTATTTAAGGATATCATCAATGAAGATATTCATAATAATATTAAAAAATGACTTGAACGTCCAATTCCTAAGATCCATAAACACCATCGGAGAATTAGTCAAACCAAATGGCATCACCACAAATTCAAATTTCCCATATCTAGTTCTAAAAGGTGTCTTGGAAATGTCACACTCCCTAACCTTCAGTGGATGATAACCTGAACTGAGGTCAATCTTCAAGAAATGGGTGGCCTCTTAAAGTTGATCAAACAAGTCATCCATCCTTGCCAATTGGGTATGTGTTCTTTATGGTTACCTTATTTAGTATCCTATAATTAATGCATATCAAAATAGACCCATCTTTTTTTCTTACAAATAATATTGCAGCACCCTATGGCGTTATACAAGTTCTAATGAAGCCTTTCTCCAACACGTTATTCACTTGATCTTTCAACTCTTTCAGTTCAGCTAGTGCCATATGATAAGGAGGAATAAAGATAGGTTGAGTATCTAGGAGGAGATCTATGCCAAAGTCTACTTCTCTTTTGGGTGGAATATCGGGCAAAGAAACACATCGAGGAACTCGATAATTTTCGAAATCGATTCAAGAGTTGGTGGCTCAGACTCCACATCTCTAACCCTCATAATACAATAGATACACCCTTTAGAAATCATCTTCTGGGCTTTAGCATAAGAGATAAACCAACCCTTAACAGCAGAATCACTACCCTTCCACTCAAATTCGAAAATTGGAATTTGACCTTCCGAGTTCTACAATCTATAAAGGCATATGTGCATGCAACTAATCCATCCCGAGAATAATGTCAGAATCAAACATATCAAGTTCCACAAGATCACATAGAAGACCTTTATGCAAGAATGAGATAGGACAACCCCAATAGAGTCTTTGGGCAACAAAAGATTCACCCACAGGAGTATAGTCTGAAAAGGGCTCCCTCAAGATTTTAGGGCTCAAACCAAACTTAACAGCCAAAAGAGGAGTCACAAAAGATACATTTCCACCTGGATCAAATGAAGCATAAGCATTAAAATCAAAGACTTTCAACATACCAGTCACAACATCTGGAGCTTCATCTACTTCCTGTCGAACATGCAAAGCATAAAAGTTATTGTGTCTGAGGTCACCATCTTGAGGAACCCTTGGTTGGACTTGATCACCTTGAGCCATCTGACCTTTCTTTGGTGCCTTTGGACAATCAGCAAGCTTGTGGCTCATCTCACCACACCCATAGCAAGCACTCAAAGCCCACAAGAACTTCTTGGAGTGAGTCTTTCCACACTTGTCAGATCAATGAGGCAATTGTCCACCTTCAACCTGTGCCTTGGGTGGGGGAACCTAGCATTGGCAAACCTTGCATTAGAACCTAGGATTGTTTGAAGCAACCATAACCATCACCACCCTTGAAGTTACAGAACCCACCATCATAACTGACCGTCTTAGAATCATTCACCCTATTCTTCTTAAGTTTTTCCCCTTCAGTCCGTTCAGCATAAGTCATGAGTCTGGAAATGTCTATATTCTAAATAAGCATAGCCAAATTACATTCTTTCATAACCAAATTAGAGATCCTATAATTAAACTTATGCGTTCTTGTATGGGGGTCATCCACTATCGTAGGAGCATACTTGGAAAGCTTTGTGAACTTGAGCGCATATTCCCTCACACGCTTTCCACCTTGCTTGAGGCTAATAAATTCATTCATTTTAGCTTCCCTAAGCTCAAGGAGAAATAAATTATCCAGAAAGGCAAATTTGAACTCCTCCCAACTAAACCCATCACCATAGATCCTCTCCATCAACCATTGGGTATACCACTCTTGAGCCACATCTTTCAACTAATAAGCAGCAAAATTTGCTTTCTCCTTTGAAGTCACCCCCATAATATTCAACACCTTAGAGATTTCATTAATGAAGTCCTAAGCATCCTCATCAGCTTTAGATCTATAAAACTCCAGAGGACTCATCCGAGTGAAATCTCACTCTAGCAGGTAGAGTGGGAGCAAGAGGAGGAGGATTAGCCTAACTAGCCTAGGTGGTCACCACTTGGGCAAGCATGGAAATAGTATTACAGAATTCATGATGAATAATCTCTCTCCCATAGGCTCTCAGGGACTTGGTTTTCATTAACCAGGGCCTATCTTAGTAGAGGAGCTCTTCGTGGAGGCTCTTCTATAAGGTAGAAATGATATCATTAGTTTTAGTAATCCTTAATACATAGTCCAAGAATGACAAAGACATGAATAAATAAGACCATTCTTAGAACGCCATCATAGCCTCCTACTCATAGGTATGGTGCACTTCACACCCATGAATAGGACTCTACTCAATGTAGCATGTTGGACTCCAAGGACCATTTATAAACCTAGTGCTCTTATGCCAAACTTGTCATGACCCAGACAGAGGATCAAGTAGTAACATGGCGAATGAAAACTCAAAAGTCCCCAAACAAGCCTCATAGTATCCACATTCACATTATCAGTTCGTAAGTGATTAATAAAGTAATAAACACATAGTTCTAAGGGATGGAAAAGTATGACCCATGCTATGGGGATATCATAAGGGTAGGAATTTACATGGATTCACATAGCACTTAACATATAATAACTAAGGAGTTATTAAGTATGACTCACGCTATGGGGATAGAATGAGACTTAGGACTTTATACATTTCCATATCTCAACACAAATGTAACATCATAATAGCAATATTCAATTGATAGCCATAAACATAATCTCCATAAGCAAGTAGTATGTCATAGCATGAATCCATGCAAAAGTCTACATATTATCCAACAATGGGTCTAAGTCATAGAATATAACAGTGGCTAAGACATGTCCTAAGCTCACCCTCAAAGTAAATAAAACATAGAAGTAACATAATAAGTAGTTGGATGGTGGCCTGTCCTTGGATGATAGGACTCACCACAACAACTTTCACAAATCCAAATTAGCTGTCAAAATGTGCATAAATATAGTCTCTTATCCCTACATGGCTAGACCATATAAGTAAAAATATGTGTTAGTATATTTGAATATACTATGTATGCAGGCATGCAATGCCTATAAACTCACTAAACCTGCATTTAGCGTTAGATTACAAGGTCATATATATCGAAAGATGTATCTAAGAAAAAATAATAATATAATATGCCATAAAATACATGATGCATGAATGTTAAAATACTTTATACATAATGGGGATGGTCCCTCAAATAACATAATACCAAGTGAGTTATAACTTAGAACTCCGTCGTATTTCCTATAACAGATAAAGAGGTGACCTACTTGCTAAAGGTAGATCCACTAACACTCATCATCCCTTAAAGGGGAATAAACATGAACCTATGTTAGGCACATGGTTTTGAGAAAGGAGTAAGGACCCTTGGCGACAGCCCTCCCTACCTCCAACCTCATTCACCGCTAAGTCATCATCCCACAGGAATACATATACTAGATACATGCTTGTAAAAGAGACATAAGTTTTATCCAATCAAAATAATGCATACTTAGACTTAAAATCTAAACATACTTCATAATCATGCATACTTGGGCTAACAAGTCATATCATACTTCATGTCATACTTGCATGCATAGGAATAGCTACTTCATACTTATATAGTTGGTGTAAAACACCCATCATTGCTCAAAGAGCCATATCATAGACATTATGTAATTACATTCTTGTCATACCCATACTTTGCTTGAAACATAATTGGGACTTAGGCCACATCATAAACTTTATGAAAAATAATGTTCATATGCCATAAATGATGAGAGGATAGCATGGTAAATATAGATTGAAACTTAAAACAACAATACAATATGTAATTCAAGTAAATCCATAAGTAAATTCACATTTAAATCACAATTTAGATTACCCATGCTTAAATCAATCTTTAAAAGAGACATACATATCCAAATCTTCATGAAAGCAATGTAATTCATCATATTAGGGTTTAAATCACTTTAAAAATAACAATTAAACATAGTCAATATCTCAATTGAATCAAATGAAAATTAATTTAAAAGACTCAAATTTAAAGTAAGCTCAGTTTTATAAAATCAAAGAGTAAAAGAGTTTGGGGTATTTATGGTTGAAAGAGACCATATATCAATCCCACATATGTTAAATAGTTAGGAGAATTAAGAAGAAATTTATTGAGAAGAAAGCGCTCCTTGAATCGCCAAATTGAATCTTCAATCATAAGACTTATAAAGAGCATTTTTTAATTTCAATTTGAGAGTTTGAATGACAAATGAGAGTGAATGAGAGTATATAAATTGATTTAGAGGCTTAGGATAGGTATTAAGGCCCTAAAAGACCTTTAGAATGAACCAAAATTACGAAAAGATCATTAATGAAATGAACCTTGAAAAGTGTCTAGGTGTCCCGTCAAGTAGACAAACGAGTCGTGTGAAGTCGATGAACTGTATTGGTTCCTATGAGACAAAATTTAGAAAAATTTAGAACATTTCTTCAAGACAATGGTGCTTCAAATGAAGGCCTTATGGAACGCGTGAAGCTTAACAAGTCGTACAAGCATATGTATGAAGAGGCCAAGCTCCAACATAGTGATTCCACACTTAGAATATCATTTTTGGAAGTGGGCTTCACGAGACCCCTCCCCCACAGCTCGTGAGAAGCCTCAAGACCCACATGGGTGCTTGTGTGGATTGCCTTAGCAAAAATGGAGGAAACACAGCTCGGAAGGGTTTTACGATAATGGGCATAACCTCTTGATCCAAACTCAGAATTAGGTAAAACCAGATGTATTGGAAATCTAATTCAAAGAGCTTCAATTTGATAGGTTACAGGCCACACAGATCTTTTTGTGCTAGGAGATAAGACCATTTGAAGTGGTCCCTTCTACTAATTCATATGAAAAACTGAAATCTCATTCATGTTCTTTGGATGCCCCATAAACATAATTTTCATATATATCTCAAAATCTATGTGTGGTTTTGAAAATCCGACTTCATGTTCTCAATCAGGAGGCAAAATTAAGTGGGAGATAGGTATAACCAAGATTTTAGAAGACCCATAGTGAAAATAATTTTCACTAATTTTCAAATTCCAATGACTTTTCGTGCCCTGACCGTGATGCGTCAGGGGCGTAGACTAGTGTAGTTCGTGGTCTGAGTCTGGTCCGCATTGCGCCAGGGACGTGGACCAGTGCATTATTTTCCTTGGTTTTCTTAATTCGTCCAAGGGCATCGAGGTCATAGCCCATGCCCACTTGAACGTGAAGTCACTGACACTTAGCTATTTTTCAACTATATAACTCACAAGGCCCTCGCTAAAATATCTTTAAGACTCTATCTATTCTCTCATTCAAATCTAAGGATTTTAAGCTCAATTTTGGGACTCAAGGACTCATTTCAAGCTCTAAGTCTACTTCATATTCACCTTAAGGTGTTCAAGGTTTAAAGTATGTGGGTCTTCAACTATAGGTTCTTTCACCCATGGAGCCCAACCTTCTCTTTTTATGAAAGTTGCATGATTTGAAGTTGTATTACTATGGCTACCTCTTATTATGAATTATGACTATACTATGTTGGGGTTTTATCAAGTATTGATTGATTATGCATGAATGTCTAATTCAAGCTTATTCCATAATTGATTATGTCTATTGAGACTATGCATGTTTTGAACCATGAAACTATGAATTATCATGCACTTTTGTGATAGATTTCAAGGTACGCTATATGAGGGTTTTTCTACATGTTGGTGGGTTGACTTGTATTGAGTTTATTCATCTTATTTCACTTTTGAATTGCATGATTTTGAACAAGTATATGAATTCACAATTTGTTTGATAAAATGACATGACAAGAATTCTCAAGTTATTGATAATTCATTACATGATTTACAAGTCAAGTGACTATATGATGATTGAGGGCTTCAAGCATGTATTGAATTCATGAAAAGTATCTATGATGTTACAATTATCAAGTTTAGCCTTATTTCAAGATTTTACCTCTTATGAGTCATTCATGTCAAAGCAAGGGTTCATGCATGATTATGATCTATTATCATGTTCAAGTTAGGCTCACTAGTAGAGATCAAGCATATTTATAAGCTACTCAAGTCATGTTCTTATAAGCTATTCATGTTATGATGAAAGTATGATTATTTCAAGTATTCCATGGGATTTGACTTAGACATATTGAGGATTAATATGGGCTCGACGCAAGGGGTCCTTATATAAAGTCTTTAGTCTATAAACTATGTGCCACAATATGAATATGATTATTATCCTTGCTATACTAGTAGATCTATCTATCTATACCACGCCATGATGAGGGGGTGACATGACAAAGATTATTTCATTATATGGTTTACCATTGGCGAGTAGACCACACCATGTCGAGTGGGTGACATGCCTCGATCACCTTGTTGAGGAGGTGATATGCCTTGATCACACTGCCAAGGGGATGATATCCCTTGGATTCTAAGTAGTAGATCTCTTGGTCTATGTCGGTCAAGGTCTCTTCCTACAGATATATTATTTGTTATGCAAGTTGAATGTTTTACAAGCATGTTTTATTCCAAGCATTAATCATGCATGCCATGTTGAGATTATATATCTATTGTATATGATTATGCATTTTCAATATACTAGGTTATATCTTTGTTGCATTATATCCATACATACTTAGTGCATTCAAATGTACTAACACATACTCTATGCCTAAATGATATCACCATATAGGAATCAGAGCTCTTATTGATCATCCTCCTCCACGTGGCTAGTTTGGTTCTTGGAGAAAGCTTTGGTGAGTCCTTAATTTTGAGGACAATATCTATTTATTCCATGTTATGTTGAGACTCCTTCTTATATTGAATACTTATTATTATGAGCGTAAGTCCAAGAAGTGTCTTGGCCCTCGTTCCATTCTAAGTTAGAGGTGTTGTTGAATACTATGATGTATTTATGCTATGAGCTTGTCTCTTTTATGCTTTTATGATTAACAAAAACTTCACTTAGTCCCCTTTCCTTTTTAATTATACCATTTGTTGATGTTTATTTGTTTCCACGACCAAGGATGTGTGTGATATGCTAAAAGGCATGTTTGGGGTCCCTTCAGGTTCTCCATTCGTCGTGTCACAAGCCCTAGGCTTGGGTCATTACAAAAACATAGTCAATGGAATTACTTTGAACTTGGCTTCATGAAAGAGACCTATGATGACCCAAAACCACATAAATAAGCTTGGATTAAAGGCTTGTAAGTGAACTTAGATTGATCTTGAAGGTTTCATTCCAAACTCACAATATGTGGAGCATTACACCATCAGCCTTACTACCTCAACCGAGAGCTTAATAACCCAACTAAACTCTACTGAGAACTTTGCTGATCATCCCCAAGCTTATACTAGTCACCTTTTTATACTTGGTTCTGCCTTTTGCCACTAACAACGGGTTGGGCAGTTGATCTGGTGGGTCGTGGAGTTGTACATATTTCCCTACGCTCAGGACAATCTCTGAACCATTAGTCTACCCATAATCAAAACAAACCTAAGTAGCTTAATGTCTACTAGCTTGGCCACGCTGACCTAACTTATAAACACTAAATCTCTTGAAACAACCATAAAAAGTGCCTAGAAATGTGTCTCGAAAGTGCTCGAAATAGTAAATCCCATATATCTCACAATTTGTGCGTGATATCAAAAATATGATTTCATATTCTTGTTCAGGGTGTCAAATTGACTGGAAAATAGGTCTAACCCAATTTTAGAGAAACAAATCGCAATTCTATTTTACAAATATCGAATTCCAGTAAGTGGTGCGTGTTATTAGTGCAATGCACCACAATGTTATTCCTTGCAAGTTTTGTTAAGTTACGTGCAAGTGTTTTGGGTCTCGGCCCTAAGTGTTCCATGCGTAAAAATATCTATACTGAGCCTTATTTCACCCTCATATCAGTCAAGACATTCTCAAATACTCTCTCAAACACTTAGATAATATGTCATTTCCTAAACTCAAGTCTTAAAACTCATCTGGATATTAAGGTTCTCAATCAAGCTTCAAGTCTCCATATCCAATCTTCTTCAACGATTTCCCAAAATCAAGTTATGTGTGTTTCTTTCATGGGTTCCTTTCACCTATGATACCTAAGCTCTCTTTTTCCTAAAATTGCATGATTTAAAGTTGATCTACTCATGGGTCTTATCTATTATGAATTTCACTGCACACTATTTTGGGATTTCATGAAATTATGGTTATTTTAGCATGTTTTGAGCTATGAATCTAAGGTTTATTGTGAGATTTGATGAAGGTTTTTGATGTATATTGCTTGAGGTGTTACTAAGTATCTGTTGATGCTTTTAGAATGAATTTTCTAGAATGATTCCACTATTGAAATGCATGGCTTTACAATAGCACTACACACCCGCCAAGTGTTTGATAAAATCTCCAAGTTATAATTTCTTGAGAAATTGAAGGTCTAGTGCATGTCTTATGAGTTGAATGACTATATGATGATGAAAGGAATGTATGTATATGATATTATCTCTATGGTGTAGGGAAAATGACCAAGCTTCACTCCGGAGGTTGTAGGCTTGGGTAACCTTGTTGAGGGGTTTGTACGTCGATCGCCTCACTCGGGAGGTGGTAGGCCCTAGCAACCATGTTGAGAGGTTTGTACCTTGATAATCATGTCGGTGGGTTTGTACTCCATAACCATATGTGGGAGTTTGTACCTCATCAACCACATAAAGGGGTTTGTACCTCATGCGCCTCTCCAAGGAGGTGGTAGGCCTTGGATATTCACTAAAGTGGTCTCTTCTTACACATGGATTATGTTCTATATAAGCATGATTTACTTCAAGCATCATTCATATATGCCATATTGCTATATGCTTATTCATCATCTATGTTATGCATTTTGATTATGGTGCTTATCACTTGTTGCATTGCATCCTACATACTTAGTACATTCAAACATACTAACGTATACTCTATGCCTACATGATGTCACCATATAGGAACTAGTGCCCCACTTGATCATCCTCCTCTACGTGGCTAGTATAATTTCTCCCAAGCTTGGATGTGAGTCCTCCATTCTGGGGATGATGTTTATGATCTCATGCAGTATTCTAAGACTATCTTTCTTTTATGTATGTATTGACTATAAGGGTGAGCCCAGTTGCCTGTCTTGGCCCTCGCTCTTATCTATGTAGTAAAGGTGTTGTTGGACATGCCATGTGTAATGTTATAAGCTTTAACTCTCTCTTAACTCTTGTTATTTATGATATGAAAGATGTCCCTTAGCCCCGGTTATCGCTTTTTACTACCTCTTATGGTTATTTTATTGCTCCTGCAACCAAGGATGTGTAATGATATGTTAAGAGTATTTGGGAACCAAGGTAAAGCTTAGTACCACCTTTCACCCTCAAATAGAGGGCCAAACTGAAAGAACTATCAAAACACTTGAGGGCATGCTTAGGGCTTGTGTGTTGGAGCTTAAGGGTATTTGGGATGATCATCTCTCATCGATTGAATTTGCATATAACAATAGCTATCATTCTAGTATTGGTATTGCGACTTTTGAGTCTCTCTATGGTATACATTGTAGATCACCAGTTATGTGGTTTGAAGTGGGAGAGATGGCTTTCTTGGGTAACTGAAACGACCCCAAAAAAGTATGGATTTCTTCAAGGATCTCACCCAAGCTTCAAATCTCCATTAAAGTCTTCTTTAAGAAGTTCACAAAAGCTAAGGTATGTAGTGTTGAACCATTGGGTCCTTTCACCCATGGTTCCTAAACCCTTATTTACTTAATATTGCATGATTTAAAGTTGATTTTACATGTGGGTCTTGTACATTGAGAAATTTTCTGCACAGTGGTTTTAGTTCATGAAAGTATGGTTGTTTTAGCATATTTTGACCTTAAAATCTTGTATGTAATGTTGGATTTGATGAGGGGATTTGATATAATGAAATGTCTTGGGGGTGTTATAAGGTGTTGATTAAAGGTTTTACCACTAAATTTTCTACATGACTTAATCTCTAAATTGCATGCTCTTTTACCCCCATTACACACCCCCAAGATGTTTGACAAAATGTCCGGTTATGGTTTCTTGAGGAAATAAAGGTCTAAATCATGAGATATGATATGATTGACTATATGATAATGAAATGAGCTTATGTACATGCTGAATACTATCTAAAGTGTTGTGGTAGACTATTCCCAATTCGGGGGCCTAGTTGAGGGCTCAAAGACTCAACCACTAGGGTGATGGATGCTATCATCACCAACCTAGTTGAGGGCTTCATATCTCAATCACTAGGGTGATAGGTGTGATCATCACT
Organism: Solanum sejunctum; assembly: GCA_025642045.1. Classification (NCBI taxonomy): domain Eukaryota; kingdom Viridiplantae; phylum Streptophyta; class Magnoliopsida; order Solanales; family Solanaceae; genus Solanum; species Solanum sejunctum. The sequence goes on along the minus strand of JAOTQJ010171060.1, from coordinate 7,682 downwards.
AACCTTGATAAGGGATTTGTACCTCACATACTAGGGTGATGAGTGCTATCATCACCAACCCCAAGGGGTTTATACCTTAGCAATCTAGCTTGGTCTCCTCTTCACATATGATATCCTATATGAGCATGATTTACTTAAGCATGGTTTACTTATGCATTGATCATACATGTCATATTGCTATATTATGCCTATTGCCTATCGTTATGCATTTTGTATGATCCTTATCTCTTGTGTATTGCATCCCGCATACTGAGTATACGCAAATGTACTAACGCATAGTCTTACTTACGTGATATCACCATGTAGGGACCGGTGCCCAAGTTGATCATCCTCCTTCATATGGCTAGATGGTGTTATTCCAAGCTTGTTAGTGAGTCCTCCATTTCGGGGACCTCGGTCTAAGTTACTATTATCCATGTATTAAGACACTTTCTTATGTTCTATTGACTATGAAGGTGAGCCCTGTAGCTTGTCTTGGCCCCCACTATATCTATGTATTAGAGGTGTGTGTTGGACATGTTATGTATTTATGTATGAGCTTTGACTCTTAACTCTTGATTATGATGTTTATACAAGCTTTTCTTTAGTCATATTGTCCCAATTCTTAATCTACATATCTTTGTATGCTTCCGCAACCAAGGATGTGTAATGACAAATTAAGAGGCTTGTTTGGGATCCCGTTGAGTTCCCTATTAGCCATGTCACATCTAGGCCATAGGTTGGGTTGTGATAGTACAGATCTGGTTATAGATGCTATGGAGAAAGCAAGTTTGATTAGGGAAGGGTTGAAAATGGCTCAAAGTCGTCAAAGGTCCTATGTCGGTGTGAGGAGAAGAGAGCTTGAATTCAAAGTTGGTGATTGGACATATTTGAAGTTTTAATTCATACAAGGTGTGGTTTCCCCAGTAAAGAGGGAATTTATTTCATGGTTTTTGAGTCTTCATAGGGGTTTGATGAAGATTAGTGAGGTTGCATAGGAATGGGAAGTGCCTTGGGATAAGGATATGGTTTGTTCGGTTCTTCATGTTTCTAGGATTTTGGAGGTGTGTTGGTGATTCAAGTGTTATAGGACTCTTGAGGTGGTGAACATTATGGAGGATGGGTTGACTTATGAGGAGATCCAATGGAGAAGTTGGGTGGATATGAATAAAGGTTGATTGATAAGGATGTGGTGTTTGTCAAGGCCCTTTGGAAGAATCGTCAAGTCGATAGTTTCTCTCGGGGAATCAGAGCTGGCATGAAGAAGTGATATCTGAACCACTTCCATTCTATTCAAGTTTGTGATAACACGTCAAGTCCCTTTTTTCTTTTATGGTCCTAAATCTCATGTTCCAACCTTAAGTCAGTTGCATGCATTCATGTTTATATTGACAAGGTTCACGATGATTTTACACTTATGTTGAGATTTTTAAAATGGTGTTTTAAGTATGTGGTTGCATTCTTTCTGGGGCTGATTTCTTCATCATTACTCTTCTTATATACTTTTCATTGACAGTCATTTTCCCTGGGGGAGATATTGAAATGGCCCCAAAAAGTTCCCGAAAATGTGCCTCGGAAGTGCCCAAAATTGTAAATCCCATATATCTAAAAATTAGTGCGTGATATCAAACATCCGACTTCATAATCATATTCAGGGGTCAAATTGAGTAGGGAATGGGTCTAGCCCAAATTTTAGAGAAAACAAATTGCAATTTCATTTTTTCAAAAATTGAATTCCAATAAGTGGTGTGTGTCATTGGAGTGACACACCACAGTGTTATTTCTTGCCAGTTTTGTAGAATTCAGTCACAGGATTTTGGGTCTTGGGCCAAAGTTCTCCCATACATGAAAACACATATACTCCGCCTTATTTCACCCTCATATCATTCAAGATAGTTCCAAATACTCTCTCAAACACTTAGACAATATTTTATATCCTAAATTCAAGTATCAAAACTCATCCGGATATTAATTTTCTCAATTAAGCTTCAAGTCTCCATCTTCAATCTTTTTCAAGGATTCCCCAAAGTCAAGGTATGTGGGTTTCTGTGATGGGTTCCTTTCACCCATGATACCTAAGCTCTCTTTTACCTAAAATTGCATGATTTAATGTTGATTTACTCATGGATCTTATCTATTATGAATTTCACTGCATACCATGTTGGGGTTTCATGAAATTATGATTGTTTTAGCATGTTTGGAACTATGAATCTAAGGTCTATTGTGAGATTTGATGAAGGACATTGATGTATATTGCTTGAGGGTGTTACCAAGTATCTGTTGATGGTTTTACATTGAATTTTATAGCATGATTCCACTATTGAAATGCATGGCTTTACACTAGCACTACACACCCGCCAAGTGTTTGATAAATTTCCCAGGTTATGGTTTCTTGAGGAATTGAAGGTCTAGTGCATGTCTTATGAGTTGAATGATTATATGATGATGAAAGAAATGTATGTATATGATATTATCTCTATGGTGTGGGGAAAATAACCAAGCTTCACTCAGGAGATTGTAGGCCTGGGTAACCTTGTTGAGAGGTTTATATGTCGATCGCCTCACTCGGGAGGTGGTAAGCCCTAGCAACCATGTCGAGAGGTTTGTACCTTGATAATCACGTCGGTGGGTTTGTACTCCATAACCATATGTGGGAGTTTGTACCTCATCAACCACATAAAGGGGTTTGTACCTCATGCGCCTCTCCAAGGAGGTGGTAGGCCTTGGATATTCGCTAAAGTGGTCTCTCCTTACACATGGATTATGTTCTATATATGCATGGTTTACTTCAAGCATCATTCATACATGCCATATTGCTATATTCTTATTCATCGTCTATGTTATGCATTTTTATTATGGTGCTTATCACTTGTTTCATTGCATCCTACATACTTAGTACATTCAAATATACTAACGCATACTCTATGCCTACATGATGTCACCATGTAGGAATCGGTTCCCCACTTGATCATCCTCCTCTATGTGGCTAGTATGATTTCTCCCAAGCTTGGAGGTGAGTCCTCCATTCTTAGGATGATGTTTATGATATCATGCGGTGTTCTAAGACTATCTTTCTTTTATGTATGTATTGACTATAAGGGTGAGCGCGGTTGCCTGTCTTGGCCCCCGCTCTTATCTATGTAGTAGATGTGTTGTTAGATATGCCATGTTTCATGTTATAAGCTTTGACTCTCTCTTTACTCTTGTTATTTATGATATGAAAGATGTCCCTTAGCCCCGATTATTCCTATTTACTACCTCTTGCGGTTATTTTATTGCTTTCGCAACCAAGGATGTGTAATGATATGTTAAGAGGCTTGCTTTAGGTCCCTTTGGGTTCCTCTTGCGCTGTGTCACATCTAGGCCCCAGGCTTGGGTCATGACAACTCTAACCAGCAGAATAAGATAACCCTACCTATCCTTACATCACAATATCACTGTTTGTTTTTCTATGTCTAGGAAGATTAGCAGAACCACCCTGGCTAAAAGTATCTGCGCCCGGACGGCCTCCCTCAGAAGCATGTAAAGATACTTGATATGGACAGCTAGACTAATTGTGTTGAAACACCGGCGGTGGTCTATCACTCTGTCCCCTAAATCCGGATCGGGATCCACTAAAACCTTACTCACATTAAGCATGTCTGTGGGTCCCCCTATGGGCCTCACAACTAATATGGTTGATAGAGTGGATATGATCAACAATATCCAAGTAAGATTGACCAGAAGTCACTAGTGAATGTGTGTCAATCCTCATCAGTAGTCTCAGGCCAAGCATAAAATAATGAATTTGTTCCTTTTCTATTGGTAAAATAGTTGCAGTATACCTAGAGAGCTTTTGAAGCCTCACCTCATATTGGGAACATTATCACCATGCCCTATTCCAAACGAGTGAACTATTATGAAGGCTTTCTTTTTGAGGTTCCTAGGAACAAACCTGGTCATGAATGTGTCAGAAAACTCAGCCCAAGTCATAGGTGGTGCATCAGTTGGCCTAGTATCTAAAAGGTTCGTCACTACTATCTATATGGCCCATCCAGCTGATAGGCTATAAACTCTATACCTCCAGACTCCAACAGCCTCAATTCCTATAACCTCTCCATGCAAGCTATCAGAAAATCATGGGCATCCTCTCCAATCTCCCTTAAAAACCTTTGTTGAGTCAATCTAAGAAAATACCCAAGCACCTATTGATCCTGGAAAGATGGCTCCCTCTAGCTATGTAATCGGAACCTCTAGAGCAGCGCATTCTATTGGGGCTTGTACTGGAGGCCATACTAAAGAAATTGGGGCCAGTACTGGGCCTTGTTAAATGGCCCCAAGTGCAACTAGCAACTGTTTGATAACTTTATATACCTTAGGTCTAATTTGGAAAGAAACAGAAGTTAAGCCCTAGGTATATAAAGACTTATATAATTGTTAGAAGGTTGCCAAGGTGGCTTATGAGTTGTAGCTGCCATTGAAGATGAACATGATTTACCCAGTGTTCCATGTGCTGATATTCAGAAAATTTGTAAATGATCCAAACTCCATAGTTTCATTGGAGGATGTGCATATTAAAGAGAATTTCACTTTCAACTGAGATCCTAGACTAACAAGTGAAGAGGTTAAGAAACAATGAGGATACATCTGTTAAAGTACTTTGGAGGAACCAACAAGTTGAAAGTGCAAAGTTAGAAGTGGAAGTGAACATGATGAAGCAATACCCTTACCATTTCCACTTCACTCAAGCCTAAGGTACTAAGTTTTTCTTCCCTTACGACCTCAAATTCCTTGCATTTTAGTTTTTATGTCATTTATAGTATTTTGCATGATTACGGGACTATTTTTTAATGATATTTAAAGCATAAGTTTGAGATTTTGTGAAAAAGAAGTTTAACTTGCATTATTGCATTCATGCTGGGTTATTAGTTGTTTCCTTAATTCCTTAGAGCTTACATTTAGCACATTCGAGAATGAATGTTCCCAAGGGGGATATAGTAAGGCTCAATAAGTATTAGGAAGTCAGAAAGTGCAGAAGAAGTAGAACTAAAAATGTGTAGGTCAAAGTATGAGCCTCATTTACAGCTCGTGGATAGGATCAGATATGATGGAAATTTGACTAAGTGTGGGCGGGGCAAAGAATGAGGGGTGTTTACAGTCCCTAAATAGAATTAAGGACCGTAAAAAGGATTCGTGGTTTAGGACCTTAGGTTGATGAGAAATTTGGTTTCTAAACTTGAACTATGAACAATCAAGATGAGTCATAGTCTATTTTATGAGTCATAAATGGACTCGTAGAATAGGGTCCGAGTTTAGAGTTTTTCTAAGTGTGGACGAAAACCACTAGACTATTCTACAACCTATAGATCATTTTACAAGTCATAGAGTGAGGTCATAGTTTATGATTCAGAGGTAGTTTCAGAAGATCAAAACTTCAACAAGACAAAACTGCCATTCTACGACTCATAGACCATTATATGACCCATAAATGAGGGTTGTGGTTTGTGCCTAGCAGGTTTAATGGATGTTATTTTTTACCTTTCTCCGTATACTAATTCTGAAACTATGTTATTTTGGGGCCTAAATCTACCCATATCATACCTTTCCTCCCTAATATTCTCATAAACTCTTCACTCACTCTCCCAAAATATTTTCTAAGGCAATATACTTTCTCAGAAACAAGGAAGAAAAGGTAAGGTTTCACAAGCTTTCCTCATCAACTTCAACCTTTCTCTATTAGTCATCCAATCAAGTATGTGAGTTGATTTGTGGGGAGCATTCACCCACAAAGTCCAATAATCCTATAGCTTACCTTTTCTTTAAGTTATGAAACTTAGGTTATTTCTATGAGCATGTTTCCAATGTTATAATGATATATTTTCAGTTATTTTGGATCTAAACATGTGATGTAAGATGTACTATGAATTCCTATAGTTCTTAAATTGATTTTCATGATTTCATTATCTAGGATTTTTCAATGATGATGTGGGTTGTTTAGTCATGGTTTTAAATTGGTGAGTTGCAATATGACATTACTTAATACCCTTGAATTATGTGTTTTTAAAAGTTATTGCATAAGCTCGCTATCTTCCAGATGAGTTCCAACATGATGCTAATGATAAGGGCCTCAAAATACATTGTGAAAGTTATGAATGTCATGAAAGTTGTAAGCATGTTATGAAGTCCTTTAATGATTAAGATGGACCCTCAGTGTGAAAGGTGAATCCTCACTTGAGTGGATTCCGAGTTCAGGAGCTACTCCTATGACATTAGAGTATATTTCAAAGTTTATGAATGTTTATATATATGATTATGTTATAGTATTCCATGGGACTTCACTTAGCACCAAACAAAGAAATGAGGTGGGGTTCAGTAAGGGATCCTTAGAAGCAACCTCTTGTCCCATTAACTATATGCCACCATAGGAGCCCTTGTATGCTAGTTCTAATGGATCCACAATAGCAAAGTTAAATTAAGATATGCATGCATAAGTTGACAGAGTTTCACCCAGCAAGTGGACTCCCTGTGCCAACGTAGGGTGTTATGTTAGATATCATGTAATAGCTCACATGGTCTTAAATGTCAGTTACGGTCACTTCCCCATTGTACTATACATTATGAAAAAGTCACTCTCAGTATGATTCACATGATACAATGATCTTTTATTTCATATTGAGCTTTACTCCTTGACTATGTTATGCATATCATGAATGATGGTATTACAATTTCATGTATTATATTGCATCTCACACGCTTAGTACATTCCAATGTACTAACATATATTTTTCATACATGATCTTATGATGTAGGGACCAGTGTTCCTTCTCCTCCACCAGCACAAAGGCTAGCTTCAGACATTCGACACTAGTTAATTGGGAAGCCCTTTAGTTCGGGGACTACACCTTCTCTTCTTCTTATTGTACTTTTGAGACACTTACTTTTGATCTATATTTTGGAGACTTTGACTTTCTATGTTGTATTTTCATGACTTCTATACTTGAGTGGAGCTTTGGGTATATCTTAACCCCAGCCAAGTCTTTTATGTAGATGGCATATTTGGAGACATGTTTTAAGGTTTAAGTTGTTGCTTTCCATTGATTTCAAATGATTGAATGTTCCCTTTTATCCCATTACCCATTTTTAAATTCCATTGTTATTATATTCAAATACCTATGAATGCTTGGCGAATGCTAGGAGGCATAAGTGAGATGCATTTAGGTCCCTCACTCATAGTGTTATTACTATGCCCTAGACTCAAGTCATGACAAGAGGCTTGTACATCAATTTGGGGTTAGGCTAGTGTGTGACTGGTCTTATTTAAAAATACAATCAAAGTTGCTCATCGCTATCATAGAGCCCAAGGCTCGCGATTGCATCCTACATGAGAATAGAGCCTCATGAATATGAAGGGAGAACTCATGAACATAAAGGGACATGTAACACCCCACACCTTACAATATTCGCACAATTCAAATGAAACATGACATGGTTTGGATAAATTAATGCTAATTTTCAAAAGTGCTTGAATCTCGCATTAATAGGCTAATATGCGTCTAGCGCTTAAGATGGTCGAGTGTATACATGTTTTGTATCGAATTGAGGAGACTATAAACTTAAAATAAAGTGAGAGAATTGAGGTGCTTGTAAGACTTAATAAGCTAGCAGGTGAGTCACCTACTTGCTTAGCTTAAATTTGGAAGTTAAACGAAGACGAGGCTCGACAT
>JAOTQJ010171042.1:0-16706 GCA_025642045.1 Solanum sejunctum | reverse complement strand
AGCCTCACCAACCTTCCTGACTATGATTCCTATAAGCACCTTCCCATACGAAACTGATGGTCAATCCTAGGACAATGACAAAAGCAAACAGAAAACTAAAATAAATAAGAAAAAAATATAAATAAAAATAACACTAGGTGATACAAATTCAAGCTATTAGTTTCCTCCCATGAAGCACTTGATTTAGCTTAATGGCAAGTCATAACAGGCTTGACTACATAGACTTTGCCAGCAGGGCCTCCACAACTATTTCGACTGCCTCTGCGAATTATATGTATAGCTTTACCCTCTGGCCATTCACCTTGAACTTGACCCAATCTAAATCTTGAAGCTCAAAAGCTCCATGGGGAAAGCTTAGCAGCATCACTCTAACTCAGGTTTAACATCCTCAAAGCCCATAATGCCTTGTATTCTAGCTCCACAGGCAAATGACAGGCTTTACTAAAGACCAACTGGTATGCGGACAAACCAATTGGTTCCTTATAAGCCATCTGACAGCACATCATCCAGTTTTGAGGGCCAATAATTTTTGGTAGCATTAACTATTTTGGCTAATATTTCCTTGATCTCTATTGGAGACCTTAGCATGCCCACTGGTTTGTGGGTTATATGGAACAACCACCTTATTCTTCCCTACTCCATACTTGGACAACAAAGCTAAGAAAAGCTTATTGTAGAAATGGCAACCTCTATCACTAATGATAATTTTGGGTGTCCCAAATCTAGAGAAGATGTTCTGCCGTAGAAAACTTACCTCACTTTTACTTGCGTCGTTAGGTTGTGAAATGGCTTAAACCCACATGAATATGTAATCAATTGTCACCTGAATGTATTTCATGTCATACAAACTCACAAAAAATTAACCACCTAGACATAAAACAATTCCACTTCCAAAATTGGGGTCATGGGCAATTCCTGGTTCCCGGAGATGTTGCCTGTATTTAGCATTAATCATATCTCTGCACCAAGTCATGGGCATGTTTATAGATTGTGGGCTAGTAGTACCCATATAGTAGGTTCTACTTTTCTATTCTTGCACTACTATGATGCCCACCTACTGTATAAGAATGGAAAGACTGTAGAATACTCATCATCTCCGCCTCAAGTATGCATCACTTGATAACATTATCTGCACATATCTTAAACAAGAAGGGCTTGTCCTAGAAGTATGTAAAAACATCATGACGAAACTTCTTTCTCTGATGCAAGATGAGGCCCTCAGATATAATGTCACTAGCCAGATAATTTGCAAAATCAAAAAACCAAGGAATAAGGTCAATAGAAGCAACTAATACCTGCTTGTTTGGAATTGAATCGTCAATGTCTGACATATCATTAACTCTGGATTCATCTTGGTCTTCTGTCTGGTTTTTTCTTCCTTTCCTATCTTGTACCTCAAAATGAAGCTTTTGTAATAGGATAACCCATCTGTTTAATCTAGGCTTAGCATCCATTTTGGCCATCAGATATCTTAAAGCCATATCATCAGTATTCACTATCAACTTTGTACCTAGAAGATACGCCTGAAATTTATCAAACAAATAAACCACAGCCAAAAAATCCTACTTAGTCACTGTATATTCCATTGGGACTTATTGAAAGTCTTGTTGGCATAGTATATGGAGTGAAACATTTTGTTATTTTGGCCCGGCACAACACCCACAACAATCCTACTTGCATCACACATGAACTCAAATAGGGAAGGATAGTCTGATGCCACTGTCACAAGTTTAGAGGGTAGTTTGGTCTTTAGGGTGGCATATGTCTGTAAGCATACATCATCAAAGTGAAATTTGGCATTTTGTTGAAATAATTTGCATAGTGGGTGTGCAATTTTCGAGAAGTCTTTTATAAATTGATGGTAGAAGACTGCATGGCTTATGATACTCCACACCTCCTTCGTAGAATGAGAGGTAACAATTTCCCAAGAACCTCAATCTTCAGATTGTCCACCTATATTATTTTATTAGAAATCGTATGGACCAATACTATTTGTTCCTTGACCATTAAGTGATACTTCTCCCAGTTTAGGACCAAGTTTGCTTCTTCATAGTGTTATAGGGCCTTGGTAAGATTGAGTAGAGAATCATTGAAAAGATCACTTACAACAAAGAAGTCATCCATAAGTACCTAAAAGGTGTCTTAAACCATGTCAAAGAAGAGTGACATCATACAACTGTGAAAAGTTGTTAGAGCATTGCATAGTCCAAACAGCTTGCGCTTGAAGGCATAGGTCACATAATGGCAGCGAATATGGTCTTTTCCTATTATTTAGGTGCTATGGAAATTTGATTGTAACCTGAATACCCATCTTGGAAATAGTACCACACTCGGCCTGCCAATCTATCTAACATTTTGTCTATGAAGGGAACAACGAAGTGATCCTTCAAGGTCCATCTATAAAACTTCCTACAATCCATACAAACCCACTATCTGGTGATTTGTCACAATGGGACAAACTCATTATTTCAGTGTCTACTATGGTCATGCTACCTTTCATAGGGATGCAATGCATTAGACTCACTCAGTTGCTATCTAAAATTGGGTATATAGCCCTTGCATCTAGCCCTTTTATTATATTTTTCATTACTACCTCTTTTATAGGTCGATTTATCCTTCATTAATGCTTAACTCTTATAACACAACTATCCTCCAAATTGATTTTAAGCATGCATAGTCTTGGAGGAATCCAATAACTTCTACTATGGCCCAACGAATAGCTCTTTTGAACCTATGGAGGAGCCCATCAAGGTTGTAACATACTATGCTTGAAGATTTGCAGCAACAATGATTGGAAGAGGATTGTTAGAACCCAAAAATGCATACAATAATTGCTATGGTAACTCTTTAAGTTCTACTACAAGGGCTCCTGAATTGATGGCATGGCAAGCGGATTGGGTCTATCTTTTAATTGCAGATTTGACTTCTTAGGGGTTAAAGGTTTGGACACTACACCCTGTAATGCATTAACAGTGTCATCGTACCCTTCAATTCTGTCCTTTGTAAAAATTTATGATCATTGCTACCAATGGCTCCGGACTCAGCCTATCTTTTATAGGGACCTCGATAGTGCATGCATCATCTATGTCAACAATTGACATCACTGTGATATCATTAGGTTTCTTCATTGATACACATGAATATTAAACTTCACTTCCTTAGTATTCAGGTAGAATCTCAGCTCCCCGCACTCCACATCAACTAAGGCTCGGTCCATGGCAAAAAATGGTCACCTTAGAAAGATGGGGACCTAGAAATACACTTAGAATTCTAGAATAGCAATATCTATTGGGAAGATGAATTTTCCCACTCTTACCAGCATATCATCTAGGACAGCCTAGAGTGTTTTGGACCTATCTGCAATCAACAGCCATATAAATGTTGGTGTTCAGTCTCTTAATCCTAACTGTTTAATAATGGCTAATGGAATCAACTTAATTCTAGCTCGTAGATCACACATAGCCCATAGAAAATCATAAGCCCTAATGGTTCATGGAACTGTAAAGGCCCATGGATCTTTCTTTTTTCTACCAAAGACCTGGTAGAAACACCACTATTGTCACATCCCTAGCCGATGGCCTAGATGTGACATGGCAAATGGGGAACCCGAAGTAAGCCCAAATAAGCCTCTTAAGCTGTCATTACACATCATTGGTTGCGGAAGCATATAAAAGACATGTAGAATAGAATGGGGCATTGGGGCTAAGGGAAAGCTTTGTAACATATAAACGTCAATTGATGAGGAATCATAACTCATTTCATAAGTACCATAACTTGTCCAACAAATACGACTAATTACATAAATAGTACGGGGGCCAAGACAAAGTAAGCAGGATCACCCTCATAGTCAAGTAGAACATAAAGTATTATCTTAATACATAGGTAAGAGTAAAACATAAACCAAAGTCCCTGGAGGACTCACCAACAAGCTTGGAATAGCACTATCTAGCCACATGGTGGAGGAGGGTGATCAACTTGGGCACCAATTCCTACATGGTGATATCATGTAGGAAAGAGTATGCATTAGTATATTGGAATGCACTAAGTATGTGGGATGCAATACAACAATATATAGGCAATGTAATCAAAATGCATAACAATAGGCAATAGGCATAGTATAACAATATGGCATGCATGAACAATGCTTGTAGTAAAATATGCTTTAAGTAACTCTTGCTCATATAAGATAACATATGTGTACAAGAGACCAAGCTCGAATCCTAACTTACTTGGGAGATACTATTCATACCTGGACACCCTAGTGGCAAGTTATAACACCCCTCACATGGTTGATACCATTCACACCTTGACACCCTAGTGGCAAGGTATGACACCCCTCACATGGTTGATGTCATTCACATCTGGACACCCTAGTCGCAAGGTACATACCCCTTCTATGGTAGAGGCTATTCACTCCTGGACACCCCTGTGGCAAGGTACATACCCCTCACATGGTTATCCGGCCTCCTATACCTTCCTGAATCGGGTATGGTCTAATGAAACACATAATTTAGGATTCATCTAGGCTCCAATGCAACATTTCATATAGGAATAATCATATACATAAGCTCATTTTCATTATCATAATGGCATTAATATCATATCTCATGCTTTGTGCCTTCGTTACCTCAATAAACCATAACCGGACATTTTATCAAACACCTTAGGGAATGTAATAGGGGTAAAAGACCATACAACTTAGAGATGAAATCATGCAAGAAAATCCATTGTAAAACCATCAATAAACACCTTCCAACACATCCTAGACATTCACATCAAAACCCCTCATCAAATCCAACATGAGATCCAAGATTTTGAGATCAAAATATGCTAAAACAACCATACTTTCATAAACAAAAATTACTGTGTAGTAAATTTCTTAACATACAAGACCTACATGTAAAATCAACTTTAAATCATGTATTATTAAGTAAAAACAGGTTTAGGCACCATGGTTGGAAGGACCCAATACTTCAACACCACATACCTTAGCTTTTGAGAAGTTTTTAGTGAAGGTTGACAATGGAGACTTGAAGCTGGAAGAGGATCCTTAAATCTGGATGAGGGTTAAGAGTCTTGGAATTTGGAGTGAAGATGTGGCTAAATGTTTTGGGTGTATTGGGAAATGTTTAGAAGGATATATAGGTGAAATTTGACTAAGTATAGATAAAAATACATTTGGGAAACTTGGATCCACCACTTAGAATATTTTGGATCGCACTTGAAAAAAATCTGCCAGGTGAAAAACACATCTCCGTGTCATGGAGAGTACATAGAGTGGAATTTGAACTAAGACGTGCCCAAGCTGCATTGCGGAGGCGTCGCAAACTTCTCACTGGAAATCGCCACTAAAAATTTACAATTGCTATTCTTTCACTCTTAAATTGTGGCTAGACCCTTTCACACCTAATATGGAGCCCCTGATCACATATATGATTCCAGATTTTCAAAATGATGAACGAATTTTTTAGATACAAGGATATCAAATTAAGGGCATTCCGAGGCACATTTTTTGGCACTTTTAAAGGTCATTTCAATATTTCCCCCTTGGGAACATTCGTCCTCAAATATAAAAAAGGCGTACCAGCGAAGAGTAATCATGAACAAATCAAACCAACACGAATGCAACATAACATGTAAAGCACCATTTTTAAAATCTCAACATAAGTGTAAAATCATCATAAGATTACCAATTTAAACATGAATGCATATGAATGCCATAGGGGATGAAATGTAAGACTTGAAGTCACATATGGAACTTAGGATTAGTACTTTAGGCTTGAGTAGAGTCGAAGAGATAATGATACTGCTCTAGAATGTCCGCTTCGGCCTCCCAAGTATTACCTTTGACTTGTTGGTTCCTCCAAAGGACCTTAACAGATGGTACCTCCTTTGTCCTTAATCTCTTTACTTGCCTATCCATGATTTAAACTGCAAACTCCTCATAAGTTACGTTATCATCAACATCACCTATAACATCAAGTGGTACAATGGTATTAGGATCACTAACACATTTTCTCAACATAGATACATGAAATACGGATGGACCAAATTCATTTCACTAGGCAACTTAACTCATAAGTTACCTTACCAACCCTCTTTATCACCTCATAAGGACCAACATACATTGGACTTAGCTTGCCCTTTTCACCAAAATGAATTACATCTTTAATTGGACAAACCTTCAAATAAACCCAATCACCCAATTGCATGACTAGGTCTCTCCTCCTTACATCAGCATAGGAGTTTTGATGACTTTGGGCTATCCTCAACCTCTCCCTAATCATCTTAACCTTCTCAAGAGCTTCTATAACTAGATATGACTCCAATAAATCCACCTCTACAACCTCAAACCAACCTACTGGTGATCTACAATGTCTCTCATAAAGAGCTTCAAAAGGAGCCATAACGATGCTAGAGTGATAGCTATTGTTGTAGGCAAACTCAATCAATGGATCATGGTAATCCTAACTACCCTTAAGCTCCAACACACAAGCCCTAATCATATCCTCAAGTGTTTGAATTGTCCTCTAAGCTTGGCAATCCGTTTGAGGGTGGAACGCTAAGGTAAACTTTGCTACCAAGACCCCTTTGAAATGATCTCCAAAAGTGTGAAGTAAATTGTGCACCACGATCTAATGTGATGGATAGAAGAACCCCATGCAACCTCACTAACTCATGAATGTACAACCTTGCATATTCTTCATCCCCATATATAGTCTTGACTAGTAGAAAGTGAGCCGATTTCTTCATCCTATCACACCACCCATATGGAATGAAAACATTTCCTAGTCTTGGGCAACACAAATGCAAAGTCCATGTTAATCACCTCCCACTTCCAAGTAAGAAGCTCAATGTCTTGGGTTAGGCCACCTGGCCTTTGGTGTTCGCCCTTGACTTGTTGGTAACTATGGCAACAAGAAACGAACTGAGCAATATCCCTCTTCCTGACTCCCCACCAATACATATCACTCAAGTCTCTATATATATTGGTAGAACCGATGGATAGAATAAGAAGAGTTATGGGCCTCATTAACAATTCTCTCCCTCAAACCATCAACACATCGTACACATGACCTACCTTGGTATCTAAGCGTCCCATCTCCCCCTTGGAAGAAAACCTCTATCTTGCCCTCTTTCACCAAGGCCTTCAACTCAAGCAAGGAGGAGTGTAAATCTTGTTTTTCTATCACCTCATCAACCAAAGAAGATTTGGAACTATCCACAACAATAACACCATCACCCACATCTTCCAACCTTACCCCAATCTAGCCAATTTATGCATATCCCTGGCCATCTCCCTATCACTACCATCCATATGAGCTAGGCTACCCATACACACAAAACATAAAGTATTTGCCACAACATTTGCCTTACCTGGATGGTAATGCACACTTATATCACTATCCTTAAGGAGTTCTAGCTACCTTCTTTGCCTCAAGTTGAGATCTTTTTGTGTGAAGGCATATTGAAAACTCTTATGATCAGTGAAGACATCAACATGTACCCCATAAAATAATGTCGCCAAATCTTTAGTGCAAACACCAGGACAGCTAATTCATGATCATGGGTAGGGTAGTTCTTTTCATGCACCTGGAGTTGCCTAGAAGCATAGTCTATGACCTTACCATTTTGCATTAGCACACAACCCAAACTGACTCTAGATGCATCACAATACATAACGAAACCCACAAGCCCGTCTAGTAGCGATAATATAGGAGTAGACATAAGTCTATCTTTCAATGTTTGGAAGCTCCTCTCACATTCATCGATCCACTAAAACTTCACCTTATTTTGAGTCAATTTTGTCATAGGGGAAACAATGGAGGTGACGTCATTCACAAAACTTTTACAGTAACCCACAAGGCCCAAGAAACTCCTAATATCTAATGGGGTCAATGGTCTAGGCCAATTCCTAATCACATCGATCTTCTTAGGATCCACTTTTATGCCATCCCCTAACACTACATGACCCAAGAATGCAACCTCCTTCAACTAAAATTCATACTTTTCATATTTAGCATACAATTTATCCTCCCTCAATCTTTGGAACACAACCCTCAAATGACCCATATGTTCCTCCCTAGTACGAGAAAAGATCAAAATGTCATCAATGAAAACCACAACGAAGGAATCAAGGTAGGGTTTGACGAGCCTATTCATTAGGTCCATAAATATGGTCGGTGCATTAGTCAAACCAAAGGACATCACCACAAACTCATAGTACCCATATCTAGTCCAGAAGGCTATCTTGGGAATATCACACTCCTTGATCCTTACTTGATGGTACCTGGACCAAAGATCAATCTTAGAGAAAAAGCTAGCCCCTTGCAATTGGTGAAACAAATCATCAATCCTTGGAAGAGGATATATATTCTTTATAGTGACCCTATTGAGTTGTCGATAGTTAATGTACATTCTAAGTGACCCATCCATCTTCTATACAAACAACACTAGTACACCCCAAGGGCATTGGCTAGGTCTAATAAATGCCTTTTCTGACAAGTCTTTCAATTGTTCCTTTAACTCCTTTAACTCTGCCGGGTCCATACAGTAAGGGGAGATGGAGATAGGTTGAGTGTCTAGAAGGAGATCTATGCAAAAATCTATCTACCTTTTAGGAGGTACACAGGAAAGGTCATTTAGAAAGATATCAAGAAACTCACTTACAGCTAGAACCTACTCAATGGAAGGGTATTTGGACTCCAAATCTTTGGCTCCCACAAGATGATACAAACACCCTTTATAAATCAGCCTATGGGCTTTAATGCATGAGATGAACCTAACCTTACTATCACATCATGACTTTCCCACTCAAGACCGGGTTTATTTGGAAATTGAAACTTGACCCTATGGGTTCTATAATCAATAGAAGCATAGTATGCATACAACCAATCCATCATATGAATAACATCAAAATCAACTATATCTAATTCAATAAGATCACAAGGTAGGATTTTATGCAAAATGCAAACCGGACAATTTTTATACACCATCCAAGCAACAATAGATGTACCAGTGGGAGTAGACATTTCATATGACTAGTGCAATAACTCCAACACAACATGGAACTTTTTAGCAACCAAGGGGGTAACAAAGGAAAGGGTGGCACCCCGATTAATCAAAGCATATACATCAAGATCAAATATTTTGGGCATATTAGTAACAACATCGGAGACTTCACCAACCCCTTGCCTCGCATATAGAGCATAAAATCGATTGTTCCTTGTGGAACTACGTTGAGGACCATCTTTACCCAATAGAACAATATTTTCACCTCTAACAGTACCATAATTTATTGGACAATCTATTCTCTTGTGACCAAGCTCCCCATATTCAAAGCATGCATTGGAACACCTTAAGCATGGGCCACTATGATTCCTTCCATATCTAAGACACACATCATTGGAAGCCATTCCAGCCACCCCTTGAGGCCTAGGGAAGTCATTAGCAAACCCCCTATTAGTAGTATGAGGAGGCCCTTGGCCTTGATGATGTCTAGCACTCTTTTGGAACCTACTCTCAAATCGGGCTCTCTTGGCCTCATGACACTTCCTCTTTCTCAGCTTTTCTTCTTACATTTTCTTGCCATATGTCATCAACCGAGACTAATCCATATCACTAATATGCAAGGCAGACTGACACTCTTCACTTACCAATTCATAACCACCCATAACAAACTTATTCATCGTTAACCTAGGCTTGACCACCAAGTGAGGAGCATACTTTGAAAGTGGATTAAATTTTAGGGAATACTCCCTCACACTTATAGCACCTTATTTCAAATTCATAAACTCCACCAACTTTGCTTCCCTAAGATCAAGAGGGAAGAACCAATTAAGGAAGGCCATTGTGAATTCCTCCTAAGGCACCACATAGCCATTACCCTTCTCACCTTTTCATTCATCAAACTAATTTGGGCCACCACCTTGAGTTGGTATGCTGCCAACTATACCTTTTTGTTTGGCCCTACATCCATGATAGACAGGATTTTGTAGACCTCATCGATGAACTCTTATGGATCTTCATCAACCTTTGACATATGGAAAATTGAAGGATTCTTCCTTAAAAAGTCCCTTACCCTAGCCCCCAAGGTAGTAGCATGAGGAGCACAGGCCCCTTGTTGGACTTGGTTGGCACACACTTGGGCAAGCATGGTAAGGGCAGCCTAGAGCTTACCATTGGTAGGTTTTCCATCGGGAGTTTAGGCCCATCTTCCTCTAGTATTCGACATGATCTAGTGTAGCAAAGAGCAACCATTTAAGGGAATACTTATCACAACTCTATGGCACGACTTACGACATGAAGAAGGGAAACTTATCCTGAAATACCTCAT
Source organism: Solanum sejunctum (assembly GCA_025642045.1). NCBI lineage: Eukaryota > Viridiplantae > Streptophyta > Magnoliopsida > Solanales > Solanaceae > Solanum > Solanum sejunctum. Next base: position 6,370 of record JAOTQJ010171042.1, on the reverse strand, counting down.
AGCCTCCTATTCATAGTCATGGTGAGGTTCACGACCATGAATAGTACTCTAATCAACATGGTTTGTTGGACTTTGAGGATCTATTTACCTAGTGATCTGATACCAAGATTATCACATCCCAAGCCTAGGTCCTATATATGACACAGCGAATAGGGAACCCGAAGGAACCCCAAACTAGCCTCTTAACTTATCATTACACATCCTTGGTCGCAAAAGTATATAAAAGACATATTGAATAGAATGTGGCATTGGGGCTAAGGGAAATCCTTGTAACCCATCAATAGCAAGGGATAAGGAATCATAAATCATATCATAAATACCATAACTTGTACAAATAACACCTCTGATTACATAAATTAAGCAAGGGCTAATACAAAGTAACCGGGATCACCCTTATAGTCAAATGAACATAAAGTATTGTCCCAATACATAGATAAGAGGAAACATAACCAAAGTCCCCAAAATGGAGGATTAAACAACAAGCTTTGAATAGCACCGTCTAGCTATGTAGAGGAGGAGGGTGATCAACTTGGGCACCGGTTCCTACTTGGTGATATCGTGTAAGCAAGAGTATATATTAGTATGTTGGAATGTACTTAGTATATGGGATGCAATACAACAAGATATAGGCAATGTAATGAAAATGCATAACAATAGGCAATAGGCAAGCATAACAATATGGCATGTATGGACAACATTTGTAGGAAAACATATTTTAAGTAACTCATGCTCATATAAGATATCATATATGTAGAAGAGACCAAGCTTGAGTCCCAACTTAGTTAGGAGATGCCATTTGCACCTGGACACCCCAGTGGCAAGGTACAACACTCCTCATATGGTTGATACCATTCACATCTTGAACCGTGGTGGCAAGGTACAACACCCCTCACATGTTTGATGTTATTCACACTAGGATACCTTGGTGGTAAGGTACATACCCCTCACATGGTTATCTGAGCTCCTATACCCCTCCCCTCGCCCCTCTCGAATTGGGCATGGTCTAATGGAATATATTATTTAGGATTCATCATAGGCTCTAACACAACATTTCATATAGAAATAATCATATACATAATCTCATTTTATTATCATAAATGTCATTCATATCATATCTCATTCTTTAGGCCTTCATTTCCTCAAGAAATCATAATTTGATATTTTATCAAACACCTTGGGAGTGTGTAATAGGGGTAAAAGACCATGCAATTTATAGATTAAATCTCGGAACAAAATCCATTGTAAAACCATCAATAATACCTTGCAATGACCCAAGACATTCACATCAAAACCCCTCATCAAATCCAACATTAGATCCAAGATTTGGAGCTCAAAACATGCTAAAACAACCATACTTTCATGAACTAAAATACTGTGCAATAAATTTCTTAACATATAAGAACCACATGTAATATCAATTTTCAATCATGCATTATTAAGTAAAATAGGGTTTAAGCATCATGAGTGGAAGGACCTAATGATTCAACACCATATGTCTTAGCTTTTGAGAAGTTTGTGGTGAAGGTTGACAATGGAGACTTGAAGCTTGAAGAGCATCCTTAAATCCAGATGAGGGTTTAGAGTCTTACAATTTATAGTGAAAATGTAGCTAAGTGTATTAGGGAGTATTGGGAAATGTTTAGAATGATATAAGGGTGAAATTTGACTAAGTATAGATAAAAACACGTTTGGGAAATTTGCACCCAACACTTAGAATATTTTCGACTGCACTTGAAAAAAAACTGCTAAGTGGAGATGGGAGAGGATGCAGAGTGGAATTTGAACTAAAAGGCACATCGTGGAGGCGTCATGAACTGGTCATTAGAAATTGGCACTAAAAATTTATAATTTCTATTCTTTCGCTCTTAAATCGAGTCTAGACCCTTTTTCACCTAATTTGGACTCCCAAATTTTTGAAATATCAAACAAATTTTTAGATATAAGAAAATCAAAATTTTAGGCATTCCGACGCACATGTTTGGTCACTTTTTAGGGTTATTTCAACTACAGTCGTGAAGTTTATCGAGCTCAATTTTGATAGTCCACTCCTTAGTAACTATGTATTTTATGAAGTTAGAGTAACCTAATATTTTCTCAAGTGCCTCCACTAGAAGAATATTCACAGATAGCTCCTTCAGCATAGGAAGATATTTTTGAAACTTTTTATTCTTTTTTCTTTAACCTCTGTGGAAATAGTGGTGGTGGAGTAGGGATAACTGGCTTTGAATATCTAGAACCTCTAGTGATATCTAACTCCTTTGGAGAAATTGTTGGCCCTTTGGCCTCATCATGTTTGGCAGCATCAATGGAATCTAGAGCTTTGCCATCTTCATTGTTAGTACCTACATCACCTACAAGAACAGGGTTAGAAATTGCCTTACCACTCCTATGGTTCACTGCATGGTAGTGACCATCTTTCTTAGCATTCTAAATTGTGTCATTAGGAAGTGACCCAACCTTTCCCTTATTTGGTGTAGCTAACAACTACCCCATCTACTACTTCAACTATTTGATCGAGGTGGATTTTGAGTCTATCGCTTGTTTATGTTTGTCATATTTTCATACATGTATCATACCGCATCCTCCATGGCTTCAACTTATTGGAGGACTTTATCCATAATTTCTCCAATTTCAAACTACCCCTACTATTACCTGGGTGCTCTCTGTACATGGGTGACACATATGCTCTGGTTCGATTACTCCTATAATTATCCCGCTTTTACAAATTATCCCTCGTTGCAATTTATAGGATGGTCATAATAATAAACATAATCATAGTTTTGACCTTGTTTTTAAAAGTTATATGTCCTAAAACCCCTCTAGCTGTTAAGAAACTTAGCTCCCTCATCAAAATCAAATTCTGGCTCATCATACCTGTTTGAAGCATCCACGACTTTAAGTTTTTTCGAACCTCCACCTAATAACCATTTGGTCAATCAGTACATCTAAGTCCATATGTAAGACATGTCCTAGTCACGTTCTTCTTTCTTTCACTTTTCTTCTGCAGTCATCTCAAAAAGAAACCCAGAGCAGTCCCTATCTATGGTGTACTAAGTCCTGCTATTTTTGGAAACTTGATCTACGATGACTATGATATCCTAGTATGTCCTAGCAATGTATGATCCATAACATGCTAGATCAATTACTGGTTTTGTCACAAAATTGCAAGACCTGTAGAAGATCTCTTTCAAGTGCTCATCTATGAGATTATTATTTGGACATTGTTTCAACCTTTGCCAGAATCTCTCCCATGTCTGTTGTAGTTCTTCTATAGGCAACTATTTGTGGCCCTTGATCTCATCTATGATTTTTAGTTTCCTTGATAATGAGAAGAACCTTTTTAGAAAAAGAATCTTTCAATTCTCTCTCGGTACGAATAACATCATAAGGAAGCTCATTCAGTCACTTTGTGCCTCCCCATTCAAAGACAAAAGAATCAATCATAAAAGCATATCTAGCTGGATAACACCAAGAATCTTGGAGGATTGGCATATAGCGTAAAAGTTCATGAGATGCTTGTTCGCTTCATCACCTGCAACTCCGCAAAACAATTCTTTCAAAGTGAAATTTTGTAGCATAGTTCTAGTGATAACAAACTTGACACTTAGGGGCAATGGGGAAAGGACTATCTCCATTATAGCCCCGACACCATTATCATCATCATATACTACTAGTGGTTGTTGAGGACTAGGCAGTCTAGGTGTCTATTGATGATGAGGAGGTGGTGTTGGTGACACCACTTCCTCGTCATCTTCTATGTTATCAGCATGGGTGCCATTATTTTCATTATTTTGGTTGCCCAGTTCTCTCAACTGTTGTGCTTCATGCTCTTGTCCATTCATTTTGCGGATTGACCTTATCAATTTAGGATTATAGGGAATGAGTAATCTGCCCTTGCTTCGGGTGTTTGGCATACAAAACCTTGTTCCCTACAAAAGCAAAAAACACAAAATAAAAGTAAAATTAGGAAATACAAGTACAACTAAAAATATAACTAAAAGATGCTCTTTAAAGTTGTATTCCTCGACAATGTGCCATTTTTTATAATTTTCAAATATACTTCTCATAAGAAACATTTAAGATCATTAGCAGTCTAATTACCCAACTAAAAGTTGCGGTCAATCTCACAAGGAATAGGTTGAAATAAGTCTATAAGCTATTACTATTGAACTAGAGTTGCTACTTCCCGAAAATAACAATGCATAAAGTAAATTGGAGAGTTTGTTCTAATATGTGACAACAACCAGTGAACAAAACTAGCATGAGAGCTTGGTGTGTAAAAAATGAGGATTAAGATAGGATTGTGTTACCCATGACCAGTAACTTCTCAGGTGTTATACACTCGGGCTATTCCTTTGTCCAATACATGCAAAATCTAGTGAGTTGAGCAACATATAACTCACCTTAGGGTCCTTATCAGAAGTATTTCATTCCTCTCCTCACGAACTTAGAATATATCTCATGCGAACCCTCACAATAGATTTCTATGAACTTCCCCCTTGCGGGTTAAAGTAAATTAGATAAGAATTTATTCTCACAAATCCTAATTATGCTTATCTTTTCCTAAATACTACTTTCCTCTTGGACAAGTAATAAATACCAGCGAGTTCTCAATGCGTCAAATCATTAAGAAAATAGTGTAGATGAAGAAAATCATAATAAATGCTATTTGATCATCGGAATATACCTAACTCATTATTTTCTCATTGTTTCCATGACCCTAGTTGTAAGTTTAGTAAGCATAGATGATGAAAATAACCAACCAATATATGCAAAATTCATGGTAAAAATCATTTAGAATGTAAGGCAGAAAAATCACGAATCTAAATCGTTGATTAAAAGATGATAAATAGCAAAAAATGATCAAGTTTTGTGTTAGTTTGCCATTGCTCATTATACACATTGTCCCACGATGATGACTTATCATAAACATAATTTAAAATGACTTTTACATGCAAAATAAGCATAATCCTAATCAATGTAGGAAATTGGTGTCGGCACAGTTCATGGAACACCTTCATAGTCCGTGGTGCACACCACGGCCTGTGAAGGTTTTTGTGGTGTTCTCATTGTGATCGTCAACAAAAGCATGGCCTGTGAAGGTGTTCGTGGTGTTCTCATTGTGATCATCAACAAACAGCTGCCAAGGCATCCCACCACGGGAGCACACTAAGGCATGTAGTGCGATTCAAGGCCTGTGGTAAGTCTCTTGAAGATCCCCTTTTCATCTAGTTAGTGGTCTTTGCACTTTATGGACTTCATAGACCCATTCATGGTCCGTGTTTGGTCCCACAACCCATGAAGGGTCCCGCTTTCTTCCATTTTATATTTGGTTCCAAGCCCTCCTTATACAGTTCATTACGTGTTCCACGACCCATAAAAGGGGCCTTGGAAGTTGACTTTGCATAGTCCTTTAGTCCTTCAGCCTCCAGTAAAGTTCACGGCACCCTACCACTGCATATAGTGCACTTTACGAGCCATGGTGGGTGTCATCCAGAGCTCCTTTATAGCTTTTCAATTTTTATTCTTCAAGATGTCCCAAGTCCATGCCTTACCTATATTTTCTAAAAAATAACACAAAATACACATCATAAACACAAAAAAAGCTTTGGATTTGCAATTATTCAAAGCCTTAAGCGCCAAAAATCCATAACTTCATGACACATCAATGTGGACTCCTTTTGTTAGCAATTCTTCTCCAAAAATTCGACATATAAAATTTTTACCTAGGTTAATGATGCAAACCTAGTCCACCCTAGTATATTTCTAATTTTGGTTTAGATAATTTTTGGTCCGGTCTTAGCTAGGATGACTATTTCCATCAATCTCAGATGGAGCCAAAGATTGACTATTTTTTAGCTTAAGAGTATGATAGAATAAAGCAAAATGGCTCTTTAAACTATCTACGCTTCTTTCATTTGTGAAGTAGTCGTTAGTCAATGCAACTTTCGACGCTCCTCATGGGTCATCTAGAAGTCCTTAATTGGATTAAAATAGAAAAGTTTGGGGCCTAATTGGTCAATGGGCTATCTAGGAGCCCTTACGTTGCAATTTCTAAAGTAGTATGTCTATATATACCCCCTGTTACAAGACATTTCATTCTTGTATGCCCCAATACTTTGAAAAAAATTGAAGAAGAGAAGAGAAGAAGAAGAAGAAGAGCTACAGTAAAGTAGCTCTAGGGGTACTGTAGCTACAGTAATAATTACTCGTTTTCCAACTTCTCGATAAATTGTCTGTTCTAGGGTGTTGTATTGAGGTTCCTAAGTAGCATGGTATCTTTGGTTTCGTGGAAAAATGCTTAGAAATTCGTAATTGAAGTTTGGCGTTTTAAGGGACAAAAACTTGAATGTGGCGTTTTAAGTTCTTT
>JAOTQJ010171024.1:0-25341 GCA_025642045.1 Solanum sejunctum | reverse complement strand
GTAGACAGTTTAAAGAGCCATTTTGCTTTATTCCATCATACTCCAAAGCCAAAAAATAGTCAATCTTTGACTCCATCTGAGATTGATGGAAAACATCTGGACTATTGAAATTTTCAGAATTCCAATTCGAGCTTCTGAATCAAGACTGTTGACCAAAGTCAAACTTTGGCTCTTGTAACAACTAAAATGCAACTTCTGACCTAAAATCTTTATTTTAACTCAAAATTAAGTTCTGCAAGTTCCTCTAGACCAGATTCAGCATTTCGGAGCGGATAGAATTGACGAAAATCACGATCCAACAATTGAAACTCAAAACGGCCAGAAATTCAAAATTTTCAACTTAAGCCTTTAAAAACTCTTTTATTTGCAAAGCTCAATCTTATCACCATATTTTCAAAATCTGACTTTTACCATTAGCCAATAATGAGTCAAGGCAACTTTTACGAAGGGTAAAAATAGTAATTTGGCTGAAAATACCAAAAATGACCTTCAGGGTCATTACAAGACCCACTACTAGAAAATCATGTTGGTCCTCGAACATAACACAAAGGGAGGTGCCTCAGTAGAAGTAACCAATAGCCTAACATACCCTTCTTAAAGCTATTAATTGCTTCCAAGTAACCTTATTTCTAAGATTCATTATATCAAAATGCACTAGTAGAATCATACTTATGAACCAACATGAAATTTGTCCTCCAAGAGTACTACCAAGTCAGAGGCTAGCCAATGAACCAAACTTGAATAATAATTGCCAATTGCAGTATACCAACCACCCCAAACCTCATCCAAGTTCCATTTCCTTAACATAATCCTCCCTGAACTTAAGCTACTCAATTCTAATACTTTGGCAATATATAGTCGTAAGAGAGAATTTAATTAAATATGACAACTAGTGAATGACACTACCAAATTTATAAAGCCTCAAATAACACTACCCGGATGCTAGAGCAGTAGCTGAATCAAGTATGGTGCCCCATTCACAAGCCGTACCTATTCAATAAAAAAAATCAAAATCAACCATATTTAACTCCTCGAAGAGAAAAATACCTCAACATCTACACCAACACTTGTTCCATTATGCCAAACTTAAGAAATTCTTGACAACCTAAGAAATTCTATATACCATAAGCACATAACCTCTATTTATCACTAAGTACCAACATAATCCATAATGATAGTTAGGTTAACCTCCATGAATGATATAGTATCCATCCAATCCAAAGTCATCAATGACATATACGAACTCATAAGTCCTTTCTATAATGCTTCCATAAGTCACCTATTATGATTGAGCAATGCAACCTAATATGAACCATCGAATTCTCACATATCATTATTTGTCATTGCAACCCAAACCAAACTTGCTAAAAAGAAGTTGATAGTCTTTCATAGCCTGATGTTAAGTCAACCCACCCACATTATCACCAAACTCAAAGCAAAAATTCATACAATTTACAAATCTAAACCATGGGACTATCTATGGTGTCTAATCTTCTTCATCTTTCTTAACTTGTATCTGTCATATATGTTGTGAGGATGTCTAAATGTTTAACCCATACTCATGGTCCAATTTTAGATGCTCAAATTTTTTGCCCAAAGCTAATGTACTCGCTCCCAACTCATTTATTTGCTATTATTTCTTAGAAAAACTTGCACAATAGATTGCCTTTTACTTTATACCAAACTACTCAAATGAACTTCATTTAGTCCCTTTAAAAGTAATAGAATCCACAATCAAAGTCATGCTCAAAACCCTTTCAAAATGCTCAGTAACCAACATAAACAATTATCTTATTGCCTGAATAATTCATACCTTGACAGAATCAACTATCACAAATACAACCTACCATGAAATTCTGGATCCTGATTTACACTATGCAATTGATTCTTTCTCAATCATGATTAATACATATCGTGAAGATCTTTAGGGATTGCATACCCTACTCTTTAGCAATCGCTTTCTCATAGACTTGTTGTATCCATTATTTGCAACACAAGTCATACTAGTCACTAAATCAAAATCATAAGGAAACTCATTCTCACACTCGAGCCAACCCCTGTAGACTTCTCTCGCATACTTTACCCAATAATTAATTAGCACCACCGATACTATCTTGCCATATGTCAAACAAAGTAACTAAAGTCACGCCACACAACATAACTACACTTATGATTAATATGGTAAGCCTAATCCCAAGTCATACCAGCAAAATTTACTAACTCAATCAATCATCAGCATGCACTTTCTAATTATCATTTCCATTTACATTTATACAAGTGAACTTGTTGAAACCTTATTAGTCCATATACTTGTTATCTTGATAACGACGGGCTCCTCTTGTCTCACAATGGAGTCACCAGTCCCCATAGAGGTCTCTGGAATCAAATCCTCACTTACACATATTAATACCTATTCTAAAATTCATTACTATAACTTTCCTTATAACCGATTTCAAACCCAAGCATCTACAGTAACAACCAATTGATTCCCCTTAAATATGATGGTAATGTCAAACTCCACTACCTGAGTAAGTGCAACAACTGATAACACCTTAGCAACTAGTGTCCACTCTCAATGATCAATGGGTCTGTCCTTGTATATTACTAGTACTACCTCAGAAGTCCCACCAGATTCACCACTATAATGCAGTATATTCTCTAAGAAGTTCATGCTTGAATAGTTAACACTTTCGTCTCATTGAATGGCTATCACACATATTTGAATTAGTTTCATCTCTTATCAACACAATATACTTTTCTCCACAGACAAGATGGGTGACAGAAGTAGCATAACCCATAGCCCATAGCCAAATAGACATAGACACCCTCATAGCGGTTGTATTATAGTCATTTGTCTTACATATCCATTCCAAGAAGACTAAGTAGAGATCCTGATTTCAACGAGTACAATGTCATCCTCTGTCCATACTAATCAACCCTCATTTTTAGATATGACAACTAGAAATCCATAATTATTACACTGATAGCATATTCATTCCTCTAACAATGCTATACCATTTTGGCCTTTCTCGGTGATATAATATAGTCACACCATAATCATTTAGAAGCTCAATCCACCTCCTCCTCAATTCAGGTCCTTCTTACTGAAGATGTATTGCAAACTATGATGATCGATGAAGATGTCACAATGTGCAGTATATAGGTAATGCCTTCGTAGATTCAACACAAATACAATTGCTTCTAGCTCCGAGTATTGCGTATGATAGTTCTTCTCATGAACCTTCAACTATCTAAGAGCATAAGCTGCCACTTTCCCCTTTTGCACTAAAACTCCACCCAAACTAACTCCAACTTCATCACATCAGACTGTAAAATCAACACCTTTCTCTAGCAATGTCAAAATTGGATCTGTAGATGACGAAGATTTGAGCTGTCGAAAGCTATCCTCCCACTCCTCTGACCACAAGAATAGAGTATTCTAAGTGAGCCTGATCAATGGGGTTGCTATAAAAGAGAAGAATGAGTCACTTGTAATAACCAGCTAGGCCCACCAAACAACGAATATCATGTCACCGAACTCAGCTGAAACTCACATTTGAAATAAAACTTGGCACATAACTTCTCCCCTCTAAGTCATTGAAGCACAAACGTCAAGTGCCATTTTTGATACTCTTTGGCATTGGAGTGCTCCAATATATCATCAATGAAAACATAAACAATGAACCCAAATATAGTTGGAATACACCATTCATCAACTCCCTAAATGTGGCTAGGGCATTGGTTATCCAAAAAGACATCATAAGCGACTCATAGTGCCCACACCTCGTCCAAACAACTATCTTAGGAATGTCAGAAGATCGGATGTGTAGCTAATGATGTTCAGATCTCAAATCAATTTTGAAAAATATGGTTGCACCTTGAAGCTGGTCAAAAGTCATCCATTATAGAGAGAGGATACTTGTTCTTTACTGTTACTTTGTTTAACTGTCTGTAATCAATACACATTCTCATAGAACTATCATTTTCCTATCAAAACAAAATAGAGCACCCCATGGAGACACTTCGACATATGATCCCTTAACTCAAGAAATCTTGAAGTTGCTCCCTAAGCTCCTTCAATTCAACCACGTCGTCCGAAACCTTGCCCTGGACATACCTCATCTAATTTCATCTACAAGCAAACCATTTCAAATTAAAGGAAAATCCAAGTATGACCACACATCCATATCTTAAACTCATTACCTTTAAGCTGGGTCAAATTTCAAATCATGCAACGTATGGAGACCCACAACAACTACGCATAATATGAATAGAAACAACAATAGAAAATTTTCTAACAGTCTTTGTAGCCTCCCAAGGTTAAGTAACAGATGTCTTCGCACCGATCCTTAAGACTCTACTCGACTGGGATTGTACAATGTGAGACCTATGAACCTGGGGCTCTAATATCAAATTGATGTGACCTAAAATTCAGGCGTGATGGCACTCACCTAACCCACCAAGGCAAGTCAGCCTAACACTTACTAATCCAAACATACTAATAATTACGGAAGATGAATAGACTAACACAACAGTTAATCATATGAATACCAAACTACAACTATCCTAGGGACTGTGTCACATATACAACCCTCTAAATATATAATTCTCGAATAAAGTACATGTCTTAAATGTATACTTCTCATATAGAACATAACATAGTAATGGATTCCCTGAAGGTCTGCTGAAGACATAACCAACTACCTGAAGAATAATTCAGAAGCTCGATCTAGTAATGTGAAAAGTTTGACCAGAGGGATCAGGCTCGCATACTACAAAAAGTAGCAAGAGGTGAGTACCAAACACACGGTCTCAGCAAGTGAACTACTAAACACAAAATTAAGTAATATAGAATACAGGTACCCCCAACACTCCATCCAAACCCCTAGAACTACAACCTGTATACAATCAGCCTAGCCTAACTGTTCACAATGTACATAGCATATAGCTCAATAACCACACCAACTATTATATATCAACAATACCAGGGATCAAGTGCATCTATCACAAGTTTCACAAAAAGCACTCATATATTTATAAATGATAATGAGGTGTAATGCAATACAATACAATGTCAAATAAAATGATGCATGTCTGTCCTAGTGATACATACCCGCTGTCTCATAGTCCGAGACCCATGGGGGATTTCTAGTCCATGCATCTGTCATGGCATACAACACGACCCTCAAATCATAGTATTCGTCATGGTGTGCGATACATTCCTCGAATCATAGTATTCATTGTGGCATGAGACACGTCCCTCTAATCATAGTACCCATCATGGCGTGCAACACGACCCTTCAATCATATTATCCGTCATGACATATGACACGTCCCTCGAATATGGTACATCCTCTTTAATTCTCATTCTTTTTCAGTCCACAAAGTACTTGTCATAAATGTCAATACAAATAGGCATGTTTACACAATAATGAGAAAATGCCTTATTTTAATAAAATGCATAGTTCACAACAACATAGTTTGGTACAACATCAACATTAAGTCAATACCTCAATCATTCTCAACACTCCACACAAGAAGCACAATATTCTATATACTTAACAAAGGTTAAGAAATTTACTTGCCTTATATAAAGTCTCGAACCACATCAATTTCAAAGCTTTTCCCTTTTTATGACACTCTAATTCACCAAGATCTATTCAAGTATAGCATCATAATTATATCATGAATCTAACGACATTGAAATCAATTTATTCAGGTGAAAAGGATAAAATGGTCCAAAAATTTTATCACCAGAAAATACCATCAAATCTAGAACTTTATACATGAAAATGTTCCCCAAGTGATAAGGAATTCAACAGCGAACACCAACTCAAAAACGGAGCTAATATGAAGAAGAAATTGCATGTTAAATTTTTTGAAATATATTAAAAATGCAATAGGAAGATCACAAATTTTACCTCAAATGACGCACCAAAATCAATTTCGAAAACTCCCACAGTGTTCTCCTTGGAAAAATATACTGTTTAGCCTTTTGAATAGCTCAAATTCGATCAAAATTGAGAGAGAAAACATTGGTTGAAGTTTGGGGAAAATTTGCAAACGTTCTGCATAAATCTGCAACTTTAAGGGTTAGAAACTGGGTCCACCACATGGCGGGACCTTATTGGGCCACGTCACCTGCCCATTTCAGCAATCTGTAAAACTTAAATTCAATGCTCTGGCTTTATTTAGAGTAAAAAAAATACACTTCATATATGAAATTTGATTTGAAAGGACATTCCGAACTCATTGGTGTGGTCAAAATTCTCATGGGAGATCATTTTATTCCAATGTGGATCCCATTTCTCAATACCAAAAACTATCAAAGAGACTAAAACACCCCTAAAAAGCCTCGAGAATTGAGAGTAAGGTGCTTCCTTACCATACTCGACATTTTGGATTCAATGGAAATATCAGAATTCACAATTGAGGCCTCCTTGACCCAAAACTAAAAAAGATCATTCAAACTAGTTTCAATCTCAAAAACTCAAAATATTCTCAGAAGCTCTAGAAATTGCAACGGAACCATTGCTAGCGTTAGTTTGACAATCTGAAACTATCAAAAATTTTAGACTTCCAATTCGAGCTTCTAAACCCCGAATGTTGACTGAAGTCAAAAACTTTGGCTCCGATAACAAGTAAAAATATAACTTCTGACCTAAAATCTTCATTTTAATTCCAAATTAAGTTCTTCAAGTTTTCGTAGACCAGATTCGGCATTCTGAAGCTGATGGGATCAACAAAAATCTCGATCCGATAATTAAAACTCAAAACGGCCAAAAACTCAAATTTTTCAACTTAAGCCTTTAAAAACTCTTTCATTTGCAAAACTCAACTTATCACCATACTTTCGAAATTTGACTTTTAGCATTAGCCAATACTGAGTCAAGACAACTTTTAAGAAGGGAAAAAATAGTAATTTGACTGAAAATACCAAAAATAACCTTCAGGGTCATTACAAAAACCTACTTCTATATTTATTATAATATAGCATAAGTGGTATAAGATTTTAACTAAATTATTACTTTAACCCATAAACTAATTTAATTATCTAATGTTATCCCTAAGCTAGATAACAAAAGTTATCAAATAGTCCAAAGTACCTATCAAGACTTTATGAAATAAATTATTTACGAAATAAGAAACTCTAGTTATTGAAATGACCTAATGGGTCATTATATTAGATACCAATTTACCCACCTTTTGACCTCGAACAGTCAAAAGAAAGAGAAGGAAGAATAACCTATGCTATAAAAAGCCCAAATTATTATTGATCTTCTAAAGTCGGTGTTTATCTCTCCATTTAAGCACCTCCTGAAAATCATCCATCAAGATCAACTAGTAATAATGGAACTTTTATGTCCAATTTTTGCAGATTTATGATCAAAAGTAATTTTCGGAGTCATAGACTAGCTCATGAACCTAATCAAAACCAAAATTCACTTGATCACAACATTTGGACAAATCTTTTCTCACATAATCATGATAAACTTCTAAACTCGTAATATCAGTTACAATCACAAATGAAACTGAACCAATCACCCCTCACTTATAATGCAAAAATCATCACAGATCTTGTCAAGATTTCATTCTTACCCTCAATTCTTCTCATGAACTTCAGTTATAAAACGTTATCTTTTTTTTTTAACACTTATCATAGAAAATTAAAATTTTCTAATTCAACAAAGGAAATGATCAAGCAACCACTTAGCAAGCAATAAATTCAAACTTATTGAACCTCTAACAACATTATAGAAAACAATAGGTTTGAGCAGCGAAAAACAACCTGTAAGAGCAATAGAGCTAGACTCAACAAGAACCACATTCAATCATATATAGCTAGAACTAACCTCAATAATGAGATGAATCTTAACACTACCAAACAACTATAAGTATTCATGATTGCTCTTCTATAATATCTTTTTATGATCAAGATGACACTTGTAAAATTGGTAAAAACATCAATTACTCTAAAGTAACATCTTCCTCACATCACTATTTGTCAGTTGAGTTAAATTCATTTCATGTAAAAATTATAGATAAATCCCTATTAAGTTTGTTGTACTAACTCAATTCATATTATCATATCCTATCTGAACTCAAAGGTGAAAACTCACATCACCTTTAACTTCAGACAAAAGGTCTATACGTTATATTTTATTCCTTCACCTTTCTCAGATTTCTTTCAGAACGTTAATTTCAAATGCCTTAAACCATTTAACATATCTGATTTTATTCCTTTAACTAAAAATCTCACCAATCATATTCTTTAACTACTAACTCATGATATTTTTTCTTTCTCATAATCTAAACAAAAATCTTAAGTAACATCCTTCCCTAGGGCCTTTAATAGCTAACAGTAACTAATTCTACAATCCAAATCATGCCCAAGTCCTTTCAAATGTTCAGTATCCAATACAATTCGATCGCTTCATACTTTTCCAATACATACCTTGAAAAATAAAACTACCATGAACATAGACTCACTATGAAAAACTTGAATTCTAACTCCAATCATATAACTCAATTCTCCTTATTTGTCAACATTAACTCATACCATGAAGATCTTTATGAACACATAGATCTTAAATTATTATTGATCTCCTCTTTATCGACCTTGTCATACTCTTTATAAAACTTTTATTGCACTAATCAATTGTACTAATCACCATATTCAAAATCACAAAAAGATCCTATCACAATATTAAAGCCGCACATATATAAGTTTTTCTTTTCAAATATTACCCAATAATTTTCTAGCCCAAATCAATGATACGTAATATTGCCACCATAACCAAAGTAGAATAGATAGAACTATGTCTCTTTGAATTCAATTCTCCACTATCTTAGAAGATACATCTTTGACTTTTACCATCAAAGTGAATGTCTTTGTTCTTGTATTTTTCTAAAAGCTAACCTATATCTCACTAATATTATTCATTTTGTTTTACTTTAGCTCTTTTCAATTCTGCTCAGGAAGTGTCTCAACACATTCTATATCATTTCATATAATTTTTTTACTCATCAAATAGTAGGAATTCATAACTTTAAAGATCCACAAGTCATTATTACCTTACCAAATTCATTTAATCTAAAATCCTTATAAGATATTTTCATCTTGATCATATTCCATCATGAATTCTTGTTATCATTATGCTTAATATCCATTACTATCATCTTGAAGCGTACCTTATTATTGACATGATATTTAATTTAAATCGAGTTATAAAAACACAGTCCAAAGGATTAACCCAATCTTTATATGCACCCTCCTACTAAAATACTTCATTGTCTTCCCCTAAGTTATTTGTTGGGACTTTATTTATCCATAAGCTTATCATTCCAATATTGATCTATGCTCTTGAAGAATATTATGAAGATACCAATCCTCATTTAAAATCCTTGAGATATATTTCACCGCCTATGCATTAGTCGTAACAAAGATCCATTACTAAAATTTTTCTTATCATTGCTAGACCCAACTGCTCATGGAAATAAACTAGTTGATTTCTCAAATATGGATGTAATACTAAATCTCATTATGCAAGTACATGATAGAATTAGTAACTCTTTTAACTAATTAATATTTGCACTTGACAATGGTGTCTTTGTTTTCATGTACGACTAGTACTACACCATGAAAAAAATGGATCCACGACAAGAACGCATCATACTTACTAAAAAGTTCAATACCCAAATAGCTCATTCGATTGTAGACGAGAAAAGTATTTATAATAATAGCCACTTCCTATGACTCTTATTGTCTAACCTCTTCGATTTTAGTCTACTAATACTCATTTTCTATGTTCACAAATATCTAACTAGAAAACTTGGACTACAATAGGAGGTTCCTCATTATATAACTAGAAAGTTCCCATGTTAAGTATCTGAGTGGAGATAAATTGAGTTAAGTTCCGTTGAGATGAGTCTAATTTGATTGATGAGGTTTGATTGGTTGATAGGTCACTTGTCTGGTCTTTATTCTTACTTTAGATATACACTTGACATTCTGATTTTACTATTATTTTGAGTTGATGTTATTTTCATATTATTCTACTTGTTTCAGTTTCATTAAGATATTTTACACACCATGCATTCCACTTTTTGATGCCATTCGGTGCTACATCATTTCATGATGCAGATATAAATTTAGAGATCATCAGCAGGCGCATCGTTGAGCATTTGAGTAGTTCAGCTGATTCAGTGAGCCTCCCTTACTTTGGGGGAATCATTATATTTATTTCATCTTGTTTATTGGAGTCAGACATTGATTAGGTTAATTTTTTATTTAAGATAGCCATGGGTCAATCATTGGTACCATTTGATAGTGATAAAGGCTTCATAGACTAAAGTCGAATGTTGATGTTGAGACTTGTTGAGCTAGTTTTTTTCTAACTAGCCCATTTACTTATTATATTTTTTGGAAACTAGATGAGATATTCCTATTAATTTCCTTTTTCTTCAGATTGATTAGCTTCAGTTATTTGATTAAATGAATGTGATAACGCCAAGTGGTTCTCTTGGGAACTAGCAACAGTCTCTGGTGTCAGCCATGCTAGGGTAACCTCCCGGGGCATGCCAAACTTGGTTTCAAAGCACATAGTTCAAGTGTCCTAGGGAGTTTATGAAGTCATGTCTAGTAGAGTCTTTATTATTGGTGTGAAGAGTTCAACATCCATAATAGGGGGGATATAGAAGATTAGGAATTATTTCACTTCTTTTATCTTCTAAATCGAGTGATAGAGTTATGCTTAATGAAAGGTTCAATTATATTTTATGCTCTATGCATTACAGAGTTATAATCATGCCTCCTAGAAGAGCCATCAGAGGTAGAGGATGTCCCACTAGGAAAAATATTAAACCACCTGAGCCTCAAGGATATGAGGAGCCTGTGGATCCAGTGGTCCTATTGAGCAGTCCCTGCAACATGAGGTCTCTAATGCATAACTTTTCTAGGCTATCCAAACTCTACCCCAAGCTATCACAATACCTGCTGTAAGACAAGGAGCAAGCAAATAGGATGCCCATGACATATCTAAAGTCCAAGAATTCTTGAGGATGAATCTGCCTTACTTCACAAGGACTACATCTACTGAGGATCTTAAGAACCATATGGAGGAGCTTCGAAAATTGTTTCAAGTGATGCATGTGGTTGATGCTAACAGAGTCGAACTAGCTGCTTGCCAACTCAAAGGTATGGCCAGACTATATTTTGGTCAATAGAAAAAGGGTAAAAGAGAGGATGCCCCATTACTGACTTGGGAAGTGTTTGAGAAAGGTTTCTTGGAGTGCTTCTTCCCAAGAGAATAAAGGGAGGCCAAGGTAAGAGATTTCTTAAATCTAAAATAGGGCTCTATGACTGTGCAAGAGTATCGGCTAAAGTTCACTCAACTATCTTGATATGCTCTGGATATGATTGCTGACATGGGGGGAGAATGGGGATGCATATTGATAGGCTGAACAGAGGGACGAAGAGAGATGGAAGGGGAGTGATGCTTGTGAGTGATATAGTATAAAGGCTAAAACATCTATCCATGAGGTTGAAAAGAGGGTGAATGGTAACAAGTGTTAGATAGGGCAAATACTATCATCTGCTAGTGAACTTGCACCCAGAATTAGGAATGATCAGAGGTCCCAAAATGTTGGAGCCCATGGATATTAGTCACAAACTAGTGTGGCTCAAGGTTTACAATGTAAACCACCACGTGGTAAGTGTGGCAAATTATACTTTGGAAAATGTCATAAGGAGAGTGATGTATGCTATACGTGTGGCCAAACGGGTCACTATCAAAGAGAGTATCCAAAATGGGCTAATCGGGCTCCATCTTTTGCACCTACCCTACCAGCTAGAGGAACCTAGATAGGGACTACATAAGGCGCTAGCAGAGCTACAAACCGTTCATATGCCATGGGTAGTCGTCAAGATCAGGGGAACTCTTTAGATGTTGTGATGGGTATGATTCAAGTATTTTCTCTTGGTTATTATGTTTTTATGGAACCTAGTGACACATTGTCATTTGTAATTCCTTATGTTGCCAGTAGATTTCATAGAACTCCTGAGTGTCTCCTTGAACCCTTTGATGTTTCTACATAAGTGGGTGAGTCTATTCAATATGAGAGAGTCTATAGAGCTTGTGTAATGTCCATCCATCATATGGATACTATTTGTGATTTGGTTGATTCAAAGATGACCAATTTTGATGTGAGCCTTGGCATTAATTTGCTTTACGCCTATTGTGCCTCCATCGATTATAGAGCCCGACGTTAAGTTCCATTTCCCAAATAAATTGATTCTAGAGTAGAAGGGTGATTCTGTTGCACCTAGGGGAAGGTTTATCTCATATCTTAGGACCAGAAAGCTAATTTCCAAAGATTGTATCTACTACCTTATGCGAGTTAAATCTAATGATGTTTAGTCTCTTAATCTTGAGTCCATCCCAATTGTGAATGAGTTTCCTGAAGTATTTCCTGAGAATCTGCCTGAAGTCCCTCCTAACAGGGAGATTGATGTTAGGATTAATGTTCTTCCTGATACCCAACCTATCTTAATTCCACCTTATAGGATGGGCCCCATTAAGTTAAAAGAAATGAAAGAACAATTGAAAGATCTGTTGGAGAAGGGCTTTATCAGACCGAGTGTTTCTCCTTAGGGTGTCCCTGTCCTATTCATATGAAAGAAAGATGGGTCTCTTAGAATATATATTGACTATAGGAAACTAAACAATGTCCCAATAAAGAATAAATATCCTCTCCCAAGGATATATGATTTGTTTGACCAACTTCAGGTTGACTCCTGTTTCTCAAAGATAGACCTCAGATATGGCTACCATTAGTTGAAAGTGAGGGAATTTGATATTCTGAAGATAACTTTACGACTAGGTATGGCCATTTTGAGTTCTTGGTTATGTCCTTTGGGTTGACAAATGCACCTGCAATCTTCATGGACTTGATAAATAGGGTATTCAAATAATATCTTGATATGTTTGTTATTATGTTCATTGATGACTTTTTGGTGTATTTGAGAGATGAGAAAGAGCATGCCAATCACCTCAGAGTTGTCCTCTAAACTCATAAGGACCATGAGTTGTATCCAAAATTCTTGAAATGTGAATTCTGGCTTAAGTCAGTGGCTTCCTAGGACATGTTGTCTTTGGTGACGGTATTTGCGTAGATGCCTAAAATATTGAAGCGATTAAGAATTGGTCCAAAATGACCTCTCCAACTGACATAAGAAGTTTATTGGGGTTGGCAGGCTACTACCACAAATTTTTTGATGGATTATCTTCCCTATCCACACCATTTACGAAATTGGCTCAGAAAAAGGTCAAGTTTTAGTGGTCTGATGAATGTGAGAAGAGCTTCAAGGAGTTGATGACAAGACTAACTACTGCATTGGTTTTAACCTTGCTAGATAGGACAGAGGACTTTGTAATCTATTATTATGCTCTGAGAGTTTGATTGGGATGTATGCTGATGCTGAGAGGAAAGTGATAGTGTATGCTTCTAAACAACATAAGGTTCATGAGAAGAACTATCCGACCCATGATCTTGAGTTGGCAGCAGTGGTGTTTGTTCTTAAAATTTTTGTTCCACTACTTGTATAAAGTGAATGTCGATATGCTCAATGACTATAAGAGCTTGCAGTACATCTTAAGTCAGAAAGAGCTCAACTTACAATAAAGGAGATAGTTGGAGTTGCTGATAGATTATGACATGAGGATTCTCTGCCACCCACATAAAGTTAACATTGTTGTTAATGCTCTTAGAAGGTTGTTAATCGGTAGCACAACCGACATTAAGGAATGAAAGAAAGAATTAGGTAAAGAATTGCATTGACTATCTCGATTGGTAGTTCGAATTGAGGAGAATGATGAGGGAGGAGTTAATGTTCAGAATGGGTTTGCTTCATCCTTAGTGGCAGAGGTGACAGAAAAGCAAGATTGAGATCTTATTATACTTCAACTGAAGGAGGCTTTCCATTGATAGAAAGTAATGGTCTTCTCCAAAGGGGGAGATGGAGTGTTGAGATACTAGAGTAGATTGTATGTTCCACATGTTGATGACATTCAAGAAAGGATTCAGGCGAAAGCCCATAGTTGTAGATGTTTCATTCATCCTGACTCTACCATAATGTATCACGACTTGAGAGAAGTCTATTAATGGAGTGGAATGAAGAGGGATATTATGAAGTTCATATCAAAGTTCCTGTATTGCCAGCAAGTCAAAGTTTAGCATAAAAGAGCATGTTGATTGGCCTAGAACTTTGAGATCCCTGAGTAGAAGTGGGATATTATGAACATGAAATTCATTACTGGTCAACCAAGGTTTCGAAAACAACATGATTCTATTTTGGGTGATTATGGATGGGATGACCAAATCGGCCAACTTTTTAGAAGTTAAGACAACCAACACTGTGGAGGAATATGTCAAGTTGTACATCCAGAAGACTGTGAGGTTTCATAGAGTTCCCTTGTCCATCATCTCAGACAAAGGAACTCAATTCACCTCCCAATTTTGGAGATCTCTCCAGAAAGGATTAAATACTATAGTGAATCTGAGTATGGCCTTTCATCCACAGACTGATGGCTAGAAGAGCGTACCATTTAGGTATTAAAGGATATATTGAGAGCCTGTGTCCTTAACTTTAAAGGAAATTGGGGTGATCACCTACCATTGATGGAGTTTCCATATCACAAAAGTTATCATGAGAGCATTCAAATGGCCCCCTATGAAGCTTTGTATAGGAAGAGATGTAGATCACCAATTGGGTGGTTCGAGGTTGGAGAAGCGGAGTTTATTGGGCCTGACCTTGTCCATCAATCACTGGAGAAGGTTAAGCTCATTAATGTCATAACCCAAGCCTAGTGCATAGATATGACAAAGCGAATGAGAACCCAAAGGGACCCAAACAAGTGTCTTAGCATATCAATAACACATGCTTGGTCGCGGAAGCAAAGTAAACAACCACAAGAGATAATATAAAAAAGAAAAAACGAGACTAGAGGAAGTTTTTGATAATCTTTATATATAAAAAAATCAAAGATAAAGCATAAATACATCATTTGTTCCAACAACACATCTAAATATAGATTGGAGCGGGGGCCAAGACACTTTTTGGGCTCACACTCATAGTATCAAGAGTTTGACATAAGGAAATAGTAATGGCAAGAGTAATATATATAGTGTCCGAGAAACTGAGGACTCACCATAGCTTAACTCTAAAGCACCGAATTAGCCACATGAAGGATGATCGAGAGGTGCTCCAATTCCTATATGGTAATATCATGTAGGCATATAGTATGTGTTAGTATGTTTTAATGTACTAAGTATATGGATGCAATGCAATAAGACATAGCCAATATAGGCATAGTAATAGGTAAAAGATAAGTGTAGTCTCATTATGTCATACATGATCAGTGCTTGAAATAAAACATACTTGTAAATATTCAACTTGTATAGATCACAATACATATGTGTCGGAAGAGACCTCAAACAACAAAGAATAAGACCAAGAAAGCTACAACTTAGAATCCTGATGACTACCCTTTATCGGTAAAGAGGTTGTCTACTTTCCAAGGTAAACAATACTTCAAACTTACTGGAACATGACCCAATTTCATATGAAGTAACCCTCTTTATGGGAGGATGACCCATTTCAAAAATGATTTTATTAGGTAGTGCACTAAATGGATCCACTAGTATAGCAAGGGTATAACATAATCCAATGTTGGCACATAGTTTGGGGAAAGTAGTATGGACCCTTGAAGATAGTCCATGCCAACATCCAATACAGCGGTGTTAAGTCTAATCCCACAGAATAATTAAAATAATCAAAACTTAGTAATTTATAATGAACATAGAAACCTTACATGAGTAGATCTTAAATGGTTTTGACCTCTAATGGTGAGCCCAACTTAACATAAGAATCGATCATCACCAAACATTACCCTTGCATTAACATCAAAGGCTCACAAGAGGTAAAATCTTGAAAATAGGGCTTCACTTCATACTTCCATAAACATAGATAATTTCATGAATTCATAACATGTTTGATAGCCCATATTCATTATAATATAACTTGACTTGTAAAACATGTAAATAACTTGAGATTGCTTGACTTAACATTTTATCAAACACTTGGTGGGTGTGTAATTCTAGTTCAAAATCATACAATTGGAGAGTGAAATAATGTGAGAAAACTCAGTGCAAATCAACCCACCAACACATAGTAAAACCCTCATGAAAGATACCTTAAAATCTACCATCAGATCTAATAATAGACCATAGATTCATAGATCAAAATATTCATAATCAATCAACATTTTATAAAACCACAACATAGTTTATAGTCATAATCCATAATAAGTAGTAACCATAAATAATCTAACTTGAAAACATGTCATTTACATAAAAAAAAAGGTTGAGAACCATGTGTGAAAGCACGCAATGGCTGAAACCGACATACCTTAAATTTGGGGATTTCTTTGATGATGATTTTAGTTAGAACTTGAAAGCTTGAATGAAGTTCTTGAGATTTGAAAATGAGTTTGGGACACTTGAATTTGGATGAAATATTTGGCTAAGTATTAGAGGGGGGTTTAAGAGTGTCTTGAGTGATATAGAGTGAAAAATGACTAAGTATAGGTGCTTTAACACATAGGAGGGCTTAGGCCCAAGGCCCCAAAGCCTTAGGTCGAAATAAGAAAAATTGGGAACTAAATGTACTCATCCGCCCCTGGCGCGTCTTTGCCAGGGCACGGACCCTCACTATTTTTCGTAAATTTTAAAAAATAAAATTTCATTACGGTTGCTCTAAAAATAGGGGTTATACCTATTTTCCACTTAAATTTGTCCCCTAATCAAGAATATAAAGTCAGATTTTTGATATCACACATAGATTTTGAGATATATAGAAATTACTATTATGGGCATTTCTGAGGCACATGTTCGGGCATTTTTGGGGTGTTTTATTATCTCCCCCTTGGGAACATTCATCCCGAATGTCAAAGAAATGTATATAAGAGAAGTAATCAAGATGATTTCAGCCCATCACATGAATGCAATAAATGCATTTAAACATCATTTCAGTTCATAAGTGTCAAAAATTACTATAAACTTGTAAACATAACATGAATGCATGCAAATAACATAAGGGATGAAACTTAAGACTTGAAATCATAGAAAGGTCTTAGTTTTGGATATCTTAAGCTTAAATAGAGTGAAAGAGGTATGAATATTGCTTCTTCAAGTCTGCTCTCGCTCCCCAAGTGACACTTTCTACTCGTTGCTTTTTCCGAAGGACCTTGATGAACTCCAAATCCTTATTTCCCAACTTTTCATTTGTCTATCCAATATCTCCACTGGGACCTTCTCATCAGTCAAATCTTCCTCCTCAACATCTACAACCTCTAAGGTTTATAACACTTGGATTACCAACACATCTCCTCAACCAAGACATATGCAAGACCAGATGAACCATATCCATATCTATAGGTAACTCCAAGTCTTATGCAACCCTACCAATCCTCCTCAAATTTTTATAAAGAATTACAAACCTCAGCCTCAATTTCCCTTCTTGCCAAACTGGAACATACCCTTCATAGGTGAAACCATTAAACAAACCCAACCATCAACACAAGCACACATAGCCTACTTTGGTACCTAAGGACACCATCTCTCCCTTAGGAGAAAACCCCTACATTAACATCCCTCACCAAAGCCTTTAACTCTAGCAACATGGGGTCAAGGTCTTACTTTAACTAGTCCTCTTCAACCAAAGAAGATTCAAAAACATCAAAAACCACTATACTGCCATTCACAACTTCATCCAACCTCACATATTCCTAACTTATCTAGCTGGTGTACTTCTCCAATCACCTCTTTCTACCCCACAAACCTCACTTGGATATTTAGTAATCAACCTCTCATCCCTCAAGAGTTATAACAGCACCCTGAAATGATTCACATGCTCTCCTTCACCCTAGGAACAGATAAAGATACCATCAATAAAACCATCATAATCAAGTAATAGTAGGGTTTAAGACACTACTGATAAGATCTATAAACATAGTCAATGCATTATCCAAGCCAAAGACATTCCCCAAATCCAAAATATCGAAAAGGACATCAAGATCCCAATGACCACCAAATTCAGATTGATAAGAAAGAACCTTCGACTCAACATTTCTAACCCTTATAAGATGACAAGGACAACCCTTAGAAATCTACCCTTAGGCTCTAAGACATGAAATGAATCTACCCTTGACCATTGCATCACAACTTTCCCACTCAAGGGTGACTTATTAGGGAATTGGAAATTAACACTACGGGTCCTACAATTAATAGAAGCACAATATGCATGCAACCAATCCATCCCAAGAATGACATCAAAATTCACTATATCTAATTCAACAAAATCACAAGATAAGATTTTATGCAGTATGAACATGGGATAATTTCTATAGACTCTTTTAGCAATAATGGACTCACCAACGGGGTTGACACTAAGGTTTGCACAACAACTCGGGACTAACATGAAGCTTTTTGGTAATAAAAGAAGTAATAAAAAAAGAGTGTCTCCCAAATCTATCAATGTATACATATCAAAATCAAAAACCTTTAACATACCGGTGATGACATCGGGCACCTTAACCACCCCTTGCCTCTCTTGAAGAGCATAAAATCTATTGTGTCTTGGAGCACCCCATTGATGAACTTCCCTTCCTCCTTGGATCACATTAGCACCTTGGACTTGATGACCGCTATCTCTAACCTTGTGTTGAGCACGAGGGTAACCTCAAACTTTGTGACCATATCCACTACAACCAAAGCAAGCATTGGAGTTCTTCAAACATGGGCCATTATGGCCTTTCCCACACTTTTGGCATCTAGGCTTTGTCACCCCCCTCATTACCTCCTTGTAATCTTTGATTTGACACCCTATCATTGGAAAACCCTTCGTTGGAAGCATTGGATGACTCTTGGCCTTGGAATTTGTAGCCTTGAGGAAACCAGCTATCCTTGGAACCTTGGAATACCCCTTCAAACCGAGCCCTCTTACACTCACCAACCCTTTTATTCCTAAGCTTTTCTCCCTCTAATTGTTTGGTATAAATCATGCGGTGGAACAAATTCATATCACCTATCAACATGGCAGCACGACACTCCTTATTAACCAAGTCGGACACCGCTATCACAAATTTGTTCATCCTAGTCCTCGACTCGGCCACCAATTGTGGTGCATACTTGGAGAGTTAATTGAACTTGAGGGCATAATCCCTCACACTCATAAACCCTTGCTTTAAATTCATAAATTCCATCATTTTGGCCTCTCTTATCTCAAGAAGGAAGAACTAGTTGAGAAATTTCACCTTAAATTTTTCCCAAAAGATCACATTATCGTTCCCCTTCTCCATCTTCCATTGGGTGAACTAAATTGAGCCACCCTCTTGAGTTGGTAGGCCACCAACTCTACTTTTTCCTCTGACCTAACCCCCATAATAGACAACACTATATACACCTATTTAATAAATTCTTGAGAGTCCTAATCCACCTTAGACCTGTGAAACTCCGGTGGTTTCATCCTTGTAAAATACCTTACCCTAGAGGATAGAGTAGGAGCACGAGCAGCTTGGGCCCCTTGGTTGATTTGGTTAGTCATAGCATGGGCCAGCATGGTGATAGCATCTCAAAACTCTTCATGGGCCACTCCTGCATCTTGAGGAGCTTGAGGAGCGGGAGAAGTTGGTTTCTCCTCGGGTGTACGGGCTCTTCTTCCTGTTTGAATTAGCATGATCTAGAGTAACAAAGAACATTTGTTAGGCAGAAAAATTATCTTAACTTCTATAGCACGACCTAGGCTCTGAAAAAGGGAAATATTTCCTAAAACATCTCAGCAGCTTGGGCCCCTTGGTTGATTTGGTTAGTCATAGCATAGGCCAGCACGGTGATAGCATCTCTAAACTCTTCATGGGCCACTCCCGCATCTTGAGGAGCGGGAGGAGCTGGTTTCTTCTTGGGTATACGGGCTCTTCTTCTTGTTATAATTAGCATGATCTAGAATAAAAAAGAACATTTGTTAGGCAAAATAATTATCTTAACTTCTATATCACGACATAGGCTATGAAGAAGGGAAATATTTCCTAAAACTTCTCATAGTTTCTTACTCATAGTTATGGTGCACTTCACAACCATTAATAAGACTCTAATCGACGTGGTGTGTTGGATTACGAGGATTATTAACAACCTAGTACTTGATACCAAGTTTGTCACGTTCTAAGCCTAGGGCCTAGACATGACACGGTGAATGGGAATCCGAAGGGACCCAAACAAGCCTCTTAGCATATCAATCACACATCCTTGGTCGCAGAAGCAAAGTAAACAACCACAAGAGATAATATAAAAAGGAGAAAACGAAACTATGGGAAGTCTTTGATAATCTTAACATATAAAAAAGTCAAAGCTCAAAGCATAAATACATCATTTATTCTAACAACACCTCTAAACATAGATTGGAGAGGGGGCCAAGACACTTTCTGTGATCACCCTCATAGTATCAAGAGTTTGACATACAGAAATAGTAATGTCAAAAGTGACATAGATAGTGTCCCAAACCTGTGGACTCACCAAAGCTTAACTTTGAAGCTCTAAACTAGTCACATGGAGGAAGATCGAGAGATGCTCCAATTCCTAGATGGTAACATCATGTAGGCATAGAGTATGCATTAATACATTTGAATGTACTAATTATGTGAGATGCAATGCAACAAGATATAGCTAATATAAAAAAACGCATAATAATAGGCAATAGAAAAGTGTAGTCTCAATATGTCATGCGTGATCAATGCTTGAAGTAAAACATGCTTGTATATCATTCAACTTGTATAGATCATAATACATATATGTGGGAAGAGACCTCAATCGACAAAGAATAAGACCAAGCGAGCTACAACTTGGAATCTCGATGACTACCCCTCATCGGTAAAGAGTGGTCTTCTTGCCAAGGTAAAGCATACTTCAAACTTATGGGAAAATGACCCAATTTCATATGTGGTAACCCTCCTTACGGGAATATGACCCATTTCAGAAAAGATTTCGTTAAGAAGTGCACTAAATGGATTAACTAGTATAGCAAGGGTATAACATAATTATGCTGGCACATAATTTGGGGAAAGAAGTATGGACCTTGAAGATAGTCCATGCCAACATCCAATCCATTGGTGCTAAGTATAATCCCACAAAATAATTAAAATAATCATAACTTAGTAACTTATAATGAACATAGAAACATTATAGGAGTATCTCTTAAGCATCTTTGACCTCTAATAGTGAGCCCAACTTAACATAAGAATAGATCATCATCAAATATTACCCTTGTATTACAATCAAAGGCTCACAAGAGGCAAAATCTTGAAAATAAGGCATAACTTCATACTTACATAAACATAGATAATTTCATGAATTAATAACATATTTGATAGCCCATATTCATTATAACGTCACTTCACTTATAAAACATGTAAATGACTTGAGATTGCTTGACTTGATATTTTATCAAACACTTGGCAAGTGTGTAATTCTAGTTCAAAATCATGCAATTTGAGAGTGAAATAATGTGAAAAAACTCAACGCAAATAAACCCACCAACACATAGTAAAACCCTCATGAAAGATACCTTGAAATCCACCATCAAATCTCATAATAGACCATAGATTCATAGCTCAAAACATTCATAATCAATCAACATTTCATAAAACTGCTACATAATTTATAATCATAATCCATAATAAGTAGTACCCATAAGTAATCTAACTTGAAAACATGTCATTTACATAAAAAGAAAGGTTGAGAACCATGGGTGAAAGGACGCAATGGCTGAAACTGACATACCTTAAATTTGGGAATTTCTTTGATGATGATTTTAGTTAGAACTTGAAGCTTTAATGAAGTTCTTGAGATTTAAAAATGAGTTTGGGACACTTGAATTTGGATGAAATATTTAGCTAAGTGTTAGAGAGGGTTCTGATAGTGTCTTAAGTGATATAGAGTTGAAAAATGACTAAGTATAGGTGTTTTTACATAGAGGAGGGCTTAGGCCCAAGGACCCAAAGCCCTAGGCCGAAATAAGAAAAAATGGGAACAAAATGTACTGATTCGCACCTTTGGCGAGTTGCAGCCAGGGCGCGAATCCTCACTGTTTTTTGCAAATTTTGGAAAATAAAATCTCACTACGGTTGCTCTAAAATTGGGGTTACACTCATTTCCCACTCAAATTTGCTCCTTGATCATAAATGTTAAGTGGAATTTTTGATATCATGCATGGATTTTGAGATATATAAATATTACAATTATGGACATTTCCAAGGCACATGTTTAGGCATTTTAGGGGCGTTTCAATTAAAGAAAGGTTGAAGACTGCAGAGAGTCGCCAAAAATATTATACCGATGTAAGGGGAAAAGACTTAGAGTTTGAGGTAAATGATTGAGTATACTTGAAAGTGTCACTTCTGAAGGGTGTCATAACATTTGGGAAGAAGAAAAAATTGAGTCCTCGCTATATTGGTCCTTTTCAGATTGTGAGGAGGATTGGGATGGTTGCTTACAAATTGGAGTTGCCTTCTGAGTTTGACGCAATTCATCCTATATTCCACATTTCGATATTGAAGAAGTTCTTGGGAGATCCTACCTTGGTGATCCTTATTAAGAGTATTGGAGTGAAGTATAACTTTTTCCTACGAGGAGATTTCGATCAAAATCCTTGATCGTCAGATTTGCAAGTTGAGAACTAAAGAGATTGCCTCAGTCAAAGTCCTTTGGAGAAATTAATTCATTGAGGAAGCCACATGAGAAGTTGAGAAAGAGATGAGAGTCAAATATTTGTACCTATTTGTGCCCAATGATAAGAATGTTGAAGGCAATTTCCTTGCCCTTGACTTAAAATTGATTGATCTATTCTTGAGCTTATATGTCCATTATTGATTCTAGATAGAGAATTGTTGCGATTGATGAGGAGTCGAGAGTTTGATTGATTGATGTGAGTATTAAGATGAGTCTTGAGTCTATTTGTGCCTTGATATCCACCTTTACTCATTATTCGAGGACGAATGATCTCAAGGGGGAGATGATCTAACACCCGATAAAATTATAAAAATACCACTAGAGGAGAGATGTGCACGTAATGCATCTTCTCATGATTAGATGGCAAATCTGAGACCGAATATGCAATCAACATGAACGATTGAGTGGGGAAAGGGTCTCAGTTGATTTTTAGAGTAATCAGAGAAAAAGATAATTTTTCGATGCAAAAATCTAAAACAGTGTTTATATGCAACAGAGGCACATCTGCCGCTTTCGCGGATCACACTTATATTTTTTTAAAATTTTTTTTGACAAGATTGAAAAAACTCATTTGGAAAATTTTTGGAAAAAATATACAGGTATGCGTCCAGTCCCCATTGCGGACTTACTATTCCGAAGTAAATTTTTTTCTTAATTTCGTGAGGAGCATTTCTAGAAATTTAACAACACCTCCTAAATTCAAAACATGATCAAAATAGGTCATTTTGAGTGTAAAAAGGGTTTCTAAACCCAATTCTAAGTCCTTTCTAGGTTCTTGAAGAGATTAGGGCTTAAGAGAAGAGAAGAGGCGCTTAAAATTGAAGAGTTCAAGGGAGAATTCTTGAGGATTGATTGTTGAAAGCTTCACACCAGGTATGTAAGGCTAAACTAAAGCATGGGATTATCCCCCTATGTGGCACATAGATGGTTTTAGAGGAGTTGAGAGTCTATGAGTCTCCACATATGCTTTCTTAAATTGCTTCCTGATTATTTCTTGAAAAAAATTATATTAATTATATGTATTTTCATATGTTGACGATCATCATAAACTTGTTTTCTTCAATTGAGTACTTTTCATGAGATATTGTATAAATCCTATATGCTAACTCTTGAAAATATACATGAATGAACTTAGGGATTGAGTCTAGAGCGTTGACTTAAAAATGATGATTGTGATTGTGATGTGAACATGGTGATGAGTTGATTGAACTTGATGTCCTATGGGGTAGTCATAAATGAACTCTAATGAATTGGCTCATGGGTAGTCATAAATGAACTCTAATGAATTGTCTACTCGATTGTTCCCTAATATTGAACTATGCCTTGAGCTATTGCTTGAAAATTGAGTTGATGGGATGATGAGAGTCTCTATGGGACCGATTGAGATGATGATACCTCCACGAGGCTAATTGAGATGATTTGATTGAGATAGATGAGTTTTATCAGCATTGAGTCTTAGGAGGAGTATCGAGCACCTAAATGGGTAACAATAAAGCCAACTCGCACTCATTAACTACGTTGTTAAGTGTAGGTGAGTATTAGAACCATTACGTTACATGGAGGTTCCCTCTTGATAGAGCTACTGGAACAATAGAGGACTTGTTGATTTGCTAGATCCCTAGTGGATTTAATTCATTCTCTACCTGGCGAGCGACTGTGGCAACACCGATGAGATGTTGTACAATCACTGGCTCTTAAGTGATTATTGTTAGATAAGAGAAACTCCCAGAAAGTTATAATGTTCAGTACTCTAAGTCGAGATGAGATGAGATGAGTTGAGTTAAGTTCCTTTGAGATAAATCTGATTTGATTAATAAGGTTTGATTGGTTAATGGGTCATTTTTCTACTCTTTATTCCTACTTTAGATAGACATTTCACATTCTGATTTTGGTTATTATTCTAAGTTGATATTATTTCCATATTAATCTACCAATTTCTATTTCATTCAGCTCTTTTACAAACCATACATTCCACGTACTGGCAACACTTGGTGCTACATCATTTCATGATGCCATTATAGGTGTTAGAGATCATCAACAGGTACATCGTTGAGAATCTGAGTAGTTCAGCTGATTTAGTGAGCATCCCTTACTTCGGAGGATTCATTATATTTATTTCTTCTTGCTTATTAGAGTCAGGCGTTGATTAACTTTATTTTTTATTTAAGTTAGTCATAGGTCTATCATTGGCACAACTTAATAGTGATAGAGGTTTCATAGATTAGAGTCGAATGTTGATGTTGGGACTTGTTGAGCTAGTTTCTTTCTAACTAGCCCATTTACTGATTATATTATTTTGAGACTAGATGAAATGTGTCCATTACTTTTTGTAGTGTTTCGCTGATTGTCTTGAGTTATTTGATTTAATGAATGTGATGAGGCCAAGTGGTTCACTTGCGGACGAGCAATAGTCTCTGGGTGTCGGCACGTTTAGGGTACCCTCCCGGAGATTGACATGATTTGTGGATTATTTCCACTTTAACCAAAAGTTTTCTTTGTGTG
>JAOTQJ010171015.1:14699-25343 GCA_025642045.1 Solanum sejunctum | reverse complement strand
TAACACTTTGATTAAATTAAAAAATTAAAAAGTTCCAATTTTAAAGAGTATACACAATTCGTGGTTTAAGTTTTTAGACACAAGTAAGGAGAAAAAAAACTATCCCATAAAATCTATTTCTTTCAAATTTGTCTCTAACACAAATAACTTCATTAAAAAAATAAAAATAAAAAATCTCAACTTCTATTAATTGTTTGAAAATAAATAAAAGTTTTTCTAATTTCATCATGAATCCTAATTATATAATAAAATTTTATTTTCTTTGTTTTTATTTATGACTTCTCTATTTCTATAAAAACACTTTAATTTCAACTTTTGATTCATTCACCCCCTTAGTCGATTTATACTAAAGTAGTGTTAGATCTTATTATATGAATTTTTCGAAACTTCAATTTGATTCTCAAGTTTACTTATATTATGCACCTACTTTTTTTGTTTCATATTCTTTTCCTTTCTTTTTTCTCTTTTGAAATTTAAAGAAAATAATATTAATTGTTATGTCAGCTTAACTTGCTTCATTTGAATTATATTATGGCTTTCTTTAGTTAGTTTAGTCTAATAAATAAAACAATATAAAAGGGAGACCAATAAAGGCACTCAAAAGACTTTAACATTTGTTAATGACGAAGAGGTAACATTTTTTTCCTTTATTTTTTATATTTTAACATTACATATATATATATTTTAGTCGTTAACATTTAATTTTTTTAAATGGTCCCAAAAGTTAATGCTAATCAAAAATTTCTATCGGGAAATAAAGAAATTGAAATTGGATTCATTGATAACACTATAGTTCAAGACAGCAACAGTCAATTTTCTACTGTCTCTTTTTCAAACAACTTTGTTTCGTTTGAAAATACAATATTATATATTGAGGAAAAATACTTGGATAAGTCTTTCATATTTTATCAACTATTTAATATAAAAATAATATAATCCTCTTATTTATTTATTAATTTTTTCGTAATCTTCTTTCTAGATATACTTGAAATATTTGAAAGTTCAAAGATTCATTGGAGAAAAAATAAAACAAAGAGAGATCGTACTTATGAATGAGAAGTAAGTTAAATTTATTATTAAAAAATTACTATGAAAATTGCAAATAATCTTATATTTTAAAAAATCTTTTATTATAAATTTTAAAATTTATACAAACTTCCATGAAAGTTTTCCTTTTTTGCAGGGAAATATGTCCAAAGTGGTTAGTTTAATTTTATTTTTTACTTTTTTTTAAGGCAATACAAGTTTCCTACTTTGAAGAGGAAATCAAATAATGATTTAAAAAATAAATAAATTTAAAAGGAGAACAAGTATTAATTATTTAAAAATAAATAAAATAAATAATTTTTTTTAATTTCACCATAAATCCTAATTATATAAAGAAAAGTCTTGTCCTAAATATAATAAAATATTATTTTGTTCTCTTTTTGATTTGTGACTTCTCTACTTTTATAAAAATACTTCAATTTCAACTTTTGGTTCATTCTCTCCCTTCCTCAATTTGTGTTAAATGGTGCTAGATCTTATTTTATGATTTTTTTCGAACTTCAATTTGATTATTAGGTTTCTGTATATTACATACCCACTTTCTTTGTTTTATATTCGTTTGCCTTTCTTTTTCACTTTTTAAATTTAAAGAAAATAATATTAATTGTTATTAACTTACTTCATTCGAATTATATTATGATATGCATTTAGTTAGTTTAGTGTAATAAATTTTTATTATTTAAGATTTTCTATTATTTAGTTTCTAACATCTCCATCTATTCACAAGTTTCATTTATTTAAGTAATATCTCAAGTAAGGTAATATTTTTTCATCTTATAATTTTTTTTACATTATAAATTCATATATTATTCTTATTATTATTATTTTCAACAATATATTTTAGACAATCTTGCAATGGATTCTGAGAAGGACTTGATCAATAAAGTTTTGACAATTAATACGTTAAAAAATACGATTCTTACTGAATGATAAAAGTTTTACTTATTGGCAATGAACCAATAAAACAATATAATAAGACACCAATGAAGGCATTTGAAAGATTTTAACATTTGTTGACGAAGAGCTAATAGTTTTTTCCATTTTTTTAAAATATATTTTAGCATTACATATATATTTTAGTCGTTAATGTTTAATTATTTTAATAGAACAATCCAAAAAAATAAGAAAATATTTTAAAAGATCGTTTAAAAAAAAGGCTTAAAAAATAGGGAATCCCTTTTCTTTTTTTGTCTTTTTAATTAAATTTCTTTTAGACCAAATCTATTTTAGTTAGATAAATGATTTAGGGATTTTTTAAATTTAATTTTATTAATTTTTTTTAACTAATTTCCTTTTAGACCAAGTCTATTTTAGTTAGAAAAAGATTCTTTGTGTATGAATTTTTCTTTATTTAATTTTTATTATATCTAATATTATTGAAATAATAATTCTAATAAAATGGTGAAAAGACGATTTTATCTATAGAGGAGTCTTTTAATGAAGGGCAAAAAGTTAAAACAACATTACTAAAGACCTTCACACTTTTAATATAGTGCGTGTGTGTGTGTGTATATATATATATACATGCTCATGAAATTACCAAAATACCCCTAGAATGGAATCATGCGCATAACACGAATTCCCAAGCTTTAATGGAAAATTTGAGACTGAATTTGCGATCAGCACGAAAAATGAAGTGGAAAAACGATCTCCACCCGAATTTAGAGCAACCGAGTCAAAAAATAATTTTTCATAATTAAATTCGAGACAGTGTGACTACATGCCTAGGGCACGGACCTACACTTGAGATTTTTCTTAAACTTCTTGGAAAGAAAGTATTCTGAGAAATTTGCAAAATACACATGTCTGCGCCTCATGCGCATCGCAGACATGGTATTTTGAGATCAAATTTTATTCTTTTAATTTGGGAAGGGCACTTGGTCATTCCTCGACCCCTCCTAAGACAATAAACAAGTATAAGAGATCTTTTATATCAAGCCAAGTTCAAAGAATTTCTAGCAACTAAGTTTTCGTATGAGTCAATAGAAGGGTCAACTTCAAATAACCATATCTCCTAAAGTATAATGAATTAGGTGACCTATAATATATTAAATCGAAGATATTCAAATTATCTTTCCAACTAATCCAATTTCATGCTAATCAATGTTCAGAGTAGAAAGTTATGACAATTTTAGTGAAGGAGTGCAGAACTGTCTAAAGGTCCACGCTCTGAGCTAGTCGCGGACAGAACGCGGATCCTTACTCGATAACCAATGATATTCTTTTTCTTTTATTTTGAGGGTACTTTTATCCTAAAACCTTTGGGGTCTATTTAAGGTCCCAAAACACACAAAACGTCAGTTTTCATAATAAAAACCTCTCCTTTACTCTTAAACATAAACGCTCAAGAATTATCAAGAAAGTCATCAAGTTAGGATTTGCTTTCAAAATTCATCCTCAAGATAAGTTATTCTTCATAGATTTCAACCTACCCAACCTGAATTTCCTCAACTATTCATGAATCCCTAATAGAATCTCAAATCATAACGTAGGGTTTCAAGAAATGAATTCAAGAATTCCAAGAAAGGAATTCTTGATTCTTCTTTTCCAAGAATCAGGATTCTTCGTCAAGAACTCTAAAGATTCCAAGTCAAAAGTTCAAGCATCTTCTTCAATTCTTTCAAGAACTAATCTCTCAGGTATGTAAGGCTATCCAAAAGTTATCCTCCTACTATTTTGAAATTTAAGTCACTAATTTTGGTTCAAGATTTGAGTTACAAGTTGAGATCAAAGTTCCCTATATACTTAGCCAAGTTCATTGAAGAATTGTTCATGCATATTTTCTTGATAAAGGTCATGACTCATGTTGATTTTACTACTTATTCAAAATATTGAGATAAGATTTACAGTTATGGTTGAAATTGTGAGAACCCTATATCTATTTCATGATAAGTTATAAAGTTTAC
The DNA here is from genome assembly GCA_025642045.1 of Solanum sejunctum. Lineage (NCBI taxonomy): Eukaryota > Viridiplantae > Streptophyta > Magnoliopsida > Solanales > Solanaceae > Solanum > Solanum sejunctum. The sequence continues at coordinate 21,390 of JAOTQJ010171015.1, read as the reverse complement.
AGTTTGAGTTAAGTCTGAGCAATATTTGAAGTTTGTATTTTGTAAGATAGCTGAGTAATGCATATATGTATTTCAGATAACTGTAATGATACCTTTTTCAGTCAAAGAAAAGATACCAGCTGAGAAAAGTTTAAGAAAAGCTAAAGTCGTGCTAAGTCCCAAAAGACTAAGAAGGCATTTTGAGAACTCTTACTCTTGAAGTTATGAGCATTATAAAAGTATTTTGGGAGTAATATTGAGTACCGATATGAGTGAGAGTAATCATAACTTGAATTTATAAACTACGTAGCCATCGTAGGATATGATTGTACTATAAGATAATTCCTCATTTGCAACTGAGATGACCTAATTTTGGAATGGATCCACTCCCCTAGTTTTTCGTCCCCTACCCCAGCAAAGTACGAGACAGCTCTAACAGCATGGGCAAGATGTTGTATCACCACGAAGCTCATAATGATGGTTGTCCGTTAAATAAACTCCCCAAGCTAAAGCAAGTTAGTTTTACAATTATACTTTCAGCATATGTTATATTTTCAGAATGCATTGTATTCATTACTTATGCTTTTTATATTGAGATATGTTGTATTTACCTCAAAAGTATTGCCTAGCCCGAGTTTTCATTTGGCTATTTTACATACCGCACATTCTACATACTGACGTCTTTGGCGCTGCATCATTTTATGATATAGATTCAAGTATCCACATGACAACAGATATTCAGTACGTCAGCTTTTCAGAGGCAATGGATGAGACCTCTTTGCTTTTAGAAGACTCTAATCAACATAGTTTATATATTTTATTTTTATAGTCAGGTAGTCATGGGTCTTGTTGCGGCACCTATCACAGTACAGTAGAGGCTTCATGGACAGAGTTAGTAAGTAAGTCTAGTCTTTCTATTCAGACACTTTAAGCATTATTACTAATATATTAAGAGATGTTTTCAGATTTTATTGAGACTCTTGAGTTTTACTATATATATCTTAAAAGGTTCATCTTGTAAAGCTTCTGCATGCATGTTAAAGTTTCTAGTCGAGTAAGTTAGCCAGGACAAGGGTTCACTTTGGGACCATCAATGGTTTCTCGAGTGTCAGTCACGTTTAGGGTGTAGACTCAGATCGTGACAATATATATATTAAGATTATGAAAATTAATTATTTTAAATTATTTGAAAATTGAAGAGGTTCAATAACTAATTTGTGTCGTGGAGGCCAGTTTAAACTTGGTGTCAACATGGGGTAGCCATGACGTTGCTCTGAGGAAATCCACAATCACCATTCTACCCACATCTTTATATCATCACAATGATCCATTCTTTTTGTGTCTTCCCAACTAATAGAAGCTTCGGTACATGCTTCAAAGAGACCCATGGACACATTCCTTGTTCTGTGAATAATAGAAAACTATAACTTAGGAATTGACAGTTTCTACATTGAGACAACATGATATCATTATGAAAATCGAAAAGGACATAGCATAAAAAATAATGTCCTCTGCTGCGTTTTGCCCAAGGACCAATTTTATAGTGTCGACAACCTTTAAAGTAGACACAGTGGATCTTATTAAACCTTCAACATCCTGTAAAATAATAATATATGAGGGATGGTTTGTTATAATGGTCTCTATCTGGTTCCTTCAGGCTGTTTGAAATTAACAGTGAATATTGTTGAGCAAGTAGGTTAAAATTATGTTTACTTCCAGATGAATATGTGGTGGGCAAACTGACTTCAGGTTTTGTTAGCAGTATCAGTATTGAGGGTAAAGAAAACTCCAAATCATAAAGTCATTAGAAAGGCCAATAAAGACCGATCCTTACATTCTTGTTTATTCGAGTTGTCGGAAAACAAGTGCAACTTGTTTATGAACCTGTTTGCATGTGAGATGATATACCTCAAATTATTTGATTTGGTTATAATTTATCAATATGGACTTGTAGTACTGTGAATGAAAATGTCTTACTTCCTACGTCCCATTTTATATGTCACCATTTCCTTTTTGGTCTATCCCAAAAAGAATGACATTTTACTTTAATTAGAAATAATTTACTTTTAAAATTTTCCTTTTTACCCTTGATGAAATCATTTTCAACCAACCAAATATCTAAGAATAATTTTATACCACATAAACTGGGAGGGAGGGAGGTAGTACATTCTTGCACTTTTTCTTATAGGAGTAGTTTTAACATATGGAGCGAAGACTAAAACATTTGGTGGACTTGTTGCTCATTCCAAAGGGTTAGGAAGAAGCAAAGTTATTTTTAGCTTTATTTCTTCACTTCGAAATGCTTCCGAAATTTGATATATGACATCATAGGCTAGTATTTGATAACACTGCATTGTATTTCTTTCCTTTAGAGGCAGGGCAATTACTTTATATTTTCATCATTTTTTCCTTATCTCGAAAGGATAGAAATGCAATATAATGTAATCATCAGTAGGTTTTAGTGTATTAAATCTCTTAGGATATATACTAGATTTTGGATGCGAATCAAAGAATAATGGTGAAAATAACAGTACTTCTTCAAAACATCTTTGGCATGCTTTGACTGATAAGTGTGTAACAAGTCCATCAAATATCATATACTCTTTGATTCATACGTTAGAACTGCTCCCCCAAGAAAAAGTACAAGAAAACGAGACATTTTCATTCATAATACTATAGGTGTATATTAACAAAAAAATATCACCCAACCAAAATTTGATTGATATCACTTCACCCCCAAACAAGATAATGAAAAAGTTGTGCTTGTCTACCTACAACGTCAATCAAGTATTTCTTCATCTATAACAAGTGTAGGATTAGACTTTTTCTTGCTCATCCACTTATCTCCGATATGACCTTTTAACTGGCTATGCTCTACCAAATAAATTATAGGATGTTTTTCAACATTTTTCTCTAATGTCTTATTTTTAATACCTTAGCTATCAGTGGAGGAACATCAAGTTTTGTTGTATAACTTACGGTATGATGTTTTGAACTAGTGCAATTTTTGGGTGGATTATAATTCTTAATAGTGAATTCAATTGGCACCTTCACCTCACAATTACCTCCTTTTTTACATGTTCACCATAAATCCTGCTTAAGGGTTAGTCCCTGAATCAATTATATCCAAATATTGTGTAGCTCTTACAAGTTGAGTCAACGAATGTCACACAAAGTGGAGTGATGTCGTGATAAGAAGATTTGGCTAAAAATAAAGAGGATGAAGAGTAAGGACCAGCGGTAGGCCAACAAGAAAGCAAACGAGATTTTCAGAAAAAGTTCTGACATGGCACCTACTACTTATGGTTGTTGTGGCAAAACCCCTTCTGCCATAGTGGCTCCGCTAATGCGAGGGTTTTTGCTATAAAGAATTCTCCATAGAACTGGAAAGCTACTAAAGCGGCTTTGTCATAGCAGACATGGATGCTATAGAGGCCTCATTGTCTCAGGTGCTCACCATCCCACAAAAAGCTTTTGACTTATTTTGCAACGATTTCTAGTATCAGGAATAGGGTGGAGGTGAACTTCTACCATACATTGTATTTTGGGGTGATTATTACACCTCAAATCTAACCTATTATACTTGAAACATTTTAAAACAACAATTTATCTACCCTTAATTTTCTAGGTCCCATCCCCCCACAAACATTGTAAATTTTACACTTAAACTCTTTAGGAGCAAAGGAAACGCAAAAGAGACTAGCATGCTTTGAAATTATCTTTCCCAAAGAAGGAAAACCATATAGTATCAAAACTCATTCCTAGGCTTGAAATCTAACAATTATCAAACACAAGCATGCAAAGCAGAAGTATCAAGCAATGTGGTGAGGGATTTACCCAGAAAATATAGTCGAAGGAGAGAAAACTTGCAGAGATGGTCTTTCATTAGAGAGATAGAGTTGAGAATTGAAGGAATTTTGAAAAGTGGGAAATATGACCGACTTCTTACCCCTTTCAAACTACTTTAGGCTTCTGTAGCAAGGAGGATCCCTCTATACCGGAGCCACCATAGCATGCACTGGCCGCTACAACGACCAGTACCAGAAATCTGAGCGGAAAATACTTTTGATCTAATTCTCTTTTCTTGTGTGTCAAATAATCACCATAGGTTCTGGATATGCAAAAAAAACTGTCTCCTAACAATTCCTGTATAGGTCTGTACGGACATGAATGGTAGGTAATTTAGTATCTAATGTAATGACCCGTTCCATGGTTATTAAAAATACACATGCAAAGACCCAAGTATTGACAAGAAATTATCTAGCCAAGTTAAATTGAGTTCCACCCAGTTCAGATGGACTAAAATCATTCAAATACAAGAGGTTTTTAGAAAAAACTGCTACAGGCTATTGTAACAAGACGTAGGATGCTATAGCGAAAGCTTCCATGGAGGTTGAAGACACCAGGGAGGGACCCAGGGTAACCTTAGCAAAACCTGACAGTTCGTAAGGTTTGTCTCCACGTAAAACATCCTAGGATTATCATAATAAGAAAAACCTTGAGAATAGGAATGCAAAACACTCCAAAAATGCATCTCCAATCTAATAATTGCAAACTGTCCTCCAAATCTTGCCGAAAGGTGGTCTAAAGGCAAACATTCGTACACTCTGTAGTAGTAGCTTGGCATCGAGATTGGCTATAATTTACGAGTAGTAGACTATGATTTTAAAACATATACATAACATAAATTTTATGGGAGAGTCATAATTAGGCCTGCTCGCATGATGTTGTGATAGATAAAACATAAAATTTATGTAAAGAGGTCTAATAGGGTTTTGATATGTTATTGTATTAAGTTTGTCCATGCACCCTTTTATCTACCTGAGTCAAACTAGTGCATATAGGTTGAGTAGAAAGTTTTGCGTTTGCGACTGTAGATCACTTTGAGCTTCGATTATTCAATAAGTTTCAGGTATGTAAGGCTAGCATTAGATTGAGTTCGTCCATGCGTCCTTTTATCTACCTGAGTTGAACTAATGCATATAGGTTGAGTAGAAAGTTTCATAGTCCTAATATTTGATTAGTTTATGTTTACTTTGAGTCTTCATCCATATTTATAAACATATTGATGGGATATATGTTGACTGTATGAGATTTGAGCATTTAGTTGTATTGGTTGACATGAACCCTAGTTGCATAATTCCATAAATTGAGAATATTATTTGTGAATGTCCTAATTGAGTAAAAATTAAACAAGATTGGAATGAGAGAATAGTTATATGTTGTTATGTGTTGAGCATGATTGACTGGAGTCAAAATGACTATGATTGTAGAGTTTAATGAATCTTGAAAGCATACTAAATCAGTTTATATGAGGATTTGATTGTTGATTGAGATGGACGTGATTAACCAATTGATTTATTGATTGATTAAATGAAGTCAAAATAAAACTAATATAAAGAGTTGATTCAATTGATTGATATGAGCATATTGACTCTTGGAGGAATATTGAGCACTAATGTGGGCATGAGTAGATAACAACTTTAACCCATAAACTATGTTGCCAATAGAGGACATACCTATCATGTCCCAAAATTTGGACATTTATTGATTGCAGATCTAGATTGGTTTGATTGTCCCTTATATTGGCAGGTATTAGATGGTATTGGAAATGACGGTGCAAACTTTGTATCATCACCAGCTCATATATGATGGTTGTAGGTTAGAGAAACTCCTTAATTGTGCATAAATAATTTTAATGAGTTGCATTCTAAGGTTCACTTTAGGAGCATTACTTTTGTATAAATATCTTGCATTTTTTATTGGGTTGATCAGATATTGTCGGGTTGAATTATTGATTGTTGAGCTTGTTAAGATTAATTATATTGAGCCTTAATTTATTCTTTAGCCATCTTACATACCAATATATTCAATGTGCTATTGTCCATTTGGACCTGCATTGTCTAATAATACAGATATAGGCGATAGAGAAATACAATAAGAGCGTTGTTGAGCACCCAATCTTTACATTCTAGATTTAGTAAGCCCTTCTTCCTATCCAAAGGAGTCTTCTTTATCTTATCTTGATTAGTAGTATTTCTTTTGAGGTAGCTCAGGACTTGTTTTATCACCTTTTAGACTTTCATAGATGTTGATCAGTGGTAGTTAATTTTTATTTACCTTCCAACTTATCCATTGGAAACTACTAGTGATATAGCAAATCAGTTATTTGGTTAATTCATAGCCTTTACTTGAGTACTTACTCTGATGTTGAATGTGATATGATGATGACACCAAGTAGTTGTCTTCAGGAATTGGCAATGGTTCTTCATGTGTTGGCCACAACAAGGGTACCCTCCCGGGGAGTGATAATGCTCCTGCTGCCTTTATGGATTTAATGAATAAAGTATTCAAATAGTAGCTTGACATATTTATTATTGTATTTATGGATGACATATTGGTGTGCTCTAGAGATGAGGAAGAGCATCCCAATTACCTTAGAGTTGTTCTTTAGACTCTTAAAGATAGGGAGTTGTACGCAAAGTTTTTAAGGTGTAAGTTTTGTCTTAAATAAGTGACTTTTCCAGGCCACATTGTTTTGGGCGATGATATTCGAGTAGACACTCAAAAGATTGAGGCTGTTAAGAACTAGCCTAGGCCAACCTCTTCGACTGCCATATATAAGAAGCTTCTTATATCCTTCATATCCTTACTATTTACTTGATTGACTTTGAAGAAGGTCAAGTTTCAATGGTCTGATGAATGTGAGAAG
>JAOTQJ010171015.1:0-14599 GCA_025642045.1 Solanum sejunctum | reverse complement strand
TATCCTTCATATCCTTACTATTTACTTGATTGACTTTGAAGAAGGTCAAGTTTCAATGGTCTGATGAATGTGAGAAGAGTTTTCAAGAGTTGAAAACAAGGTTGACTACTGCACTAGTGTTGACCTTGACTGAAGGGGCTGATGGATTTGTAATTTATTGTGATGCTTCAAGAGTAGGGTTGGAGTGTGTTTTGATGCAAAAAGGTAAAGTCGTGGCTTATGCTTTCAGAAAACTCAAGGTGCATGTATTTCTAAAAAGGTAGTGGTGGTGTTTGCTCTCAATCTTTGGCACCACCATTTATATTGACTATATTTGGGCGTGTTCATAGACCATAAGGGACTGCGTTATGTCTTTCCTCAGAAAGAACTCAACTTAAGGCTAAGGAGGTGGCTTTAATTATTGTAACACCCCATGAAAATTTACCAAAATTCCCCTAAAATGTATCATGCGCGTAACACATTTTCAAAAGCTCCGATGGAAAATCCGAGACTGGACTTGCAATAGATGTGGAAAATTGAGTCAGGAAATGGCCTCTACTTGACTTTAATGCAAAAAAAAAATATGAATTATTTTCCAAAGAAAAGTTAAAATAGTGGGGTTTCCTCGTCCAAGCCGCAACGCGCCTGTCACGCGGAACCACACTTGGGATTTTTCAATTATTTCTTCAACAGGAAATTGTTTCGAGAAAAAGTCACAAAAACAACTGGTGTACGCGTGCGAGAATCCTATTTTTCATTTTTACGTCGGGAAGGGCAGTTTTGTCCTTCCTAATATATTCTTAAGTCCCAAAATGAGTATTTAAGCTCATATACGTTCAAAAAGGGTTTTATAACCCCATTTTTTGTAGGTCTAAGCTACATTCTCAAAGAAGGAGAAGAAGAAAAAAGGAGGGTTTCGAGTCCAGGGCCAATTCGTGCAGGAAAATTGAGAATTCTTCAAACCCCAAGTATGTAAGACTAAACGAAAACATGAGATTATCCTCTCATGTGCTCCATAGGAGGTCTTAGATCATTGACTGAAGTTTGTTGAGTCTACATGAATGATTTTCTTGATTATATTCTTGAAACTATATTAAATGTAAGTATTTTCACATATTGATGATCATCATAAACTTGTTTTCTTGAATTGAATGTTTTACATAATTTATTGCATAAACCTACCTATTATTTTATTAAAGACTGCATAAATGAAGTTAAGGACTGAGTCTAGAGCCTTTATTGAGAAAGTTGATAGAGAGGGTGATTGTGATTGTGATAATGATGCTAGATATTGTAGAACTTGATAGTCTCTTGAGATCCCATAAATAAACTCACACATGTGTCTGTTCAATTGTTCCCTAATGATAGTTTCTAAGTCCTAAGATGAGCATATTGATGACTAAAGTAGATAGAGTTAGTGTTATTTGGATTAAACGAAGATTGAACCTTAGCTTGAAGAATAATTCTACTGCTTGAGTTGATAGAATGATAGATGACATGATGATACCACTTGAGAAGGGGGATTTGCTGTGTAACAGTCCAGCCTTGACAACCAATGAGCTTTCTTGAGTCATGGGAGAAGTACTAGCACCAAAATGGGTAAGAGTGAGTCCCACTCAAACTTATTAACTATGTGGCATAGGAGAGGATTGCACTATGAAAGCGGATATATTTTTTGTCCCAAAAGAGAACTTGATAGACTTTTGGATCCACTAACAGACCCTTTCCTTTATGCCAGCAAGGTACTGGATAGATGTGGCAATGACATCTCTTCATTATATCACTTCTGGCTCATAGAGGGTGATTATCGGTTATGGAAACCCCCATTTAGGATTTCCTCTTGATAGCACTCTGATGTTGAGGTAATGGTATAGGGTGATGGATGTGATGGGTCATTTGTCTATTCTTTATTATTTCTTTAGATAGACATTTAGCATGTTGACTGCTTTCTTATTGAATTGATTGTTATTGTCATGTTATTCTACCTGTTTCTAGTTTCACTCAGCTATTTTACATGCCAGTATATTTCATGTACTAGCGTCCCCCTTTAGGTCTACTTCATTTCATGATGTAGATGCATGATTTGGAGACTATCAACAGGTGCACCGTTGAGGATTAAAGACGTTCAGCTAATTTGGTGAGCCTTCTTTACTTCAGAGGAGTCCCTTATGTTTATTTTCATCTTGCCTTGGAGTTAGAGTGACTATCTTTATTTTGATTGAGGTAGTCATGGTTCTGTCATTGGCACCACTTGATAGTGATAAAAGCTTCATAGACTAGAGTTGATTATTGAGGTAAGACTGTGAGCTAGTTCTTCCTACTAGCCCCTTTTTATAATATATATATATATATATATATTTGAGGACTGAGGATGATGTGCCCATATATCCTTGATGTCTTCCGCTGATAGTAGATTATATGAATGAATGGATATGATGAGGCAAAGTGGTTTGCTTGGGGATTAGCAATAGTCTCTGAGTGTCGGTTACATCTAGGGTACCCTCTTGAGGCATGACAAACTTGGTGTCAGAGCACGAGTTCAAGTGTCCTCGAGAGTCCATGAGTCCATGTCTAGTAGAGTCGTTATTATTGGTGTGAAGCACGCCATATCCATAATAGGGAGGCTATAGGACATTAGGAATTGTCTCACTTCTATCTTATTCCAAATTCGTGCGGTAGAGTTAAACTCTACAAAAGCTTTCTTCTGATTCATGCGCTACTCTAAACCTTTCGACTATGTCTCATTCACGAGGTGACAGAGACAGTGATGTTCAAAATCGTATCGATGAGATCCCCAGAATAAGTAACTTGGATGGTAGAGAGATTGCACTAAGTTTGAGAGAAGCCAACTAGTGTGCTAAGTTGATTGACTAGAAAGTGTGCACTATGTCTCATATGAATCGCCTACTTGAGATAATTCTAGAAGTACCTAGACCCTTCTACTCAAAAAAATTGCTCTTGTTGTTACTCATGAGAGAGAGAAACTTATGTCTCCAAAGAGTTTAGTACTAACACCTAAGAGTGAGATGTGAGGTCTTATAAGCCCTGAGTAGAATTTAATCATTCCTGTGTTAGAAAGATGATAATAGAAGGAGGTTTCTAATTAGAGATAGGTAGTCATTTAGGTAACTAGTGAAGGGAGGAGTCGATGGCCATAGGATTGATGGAAATGTGATAAGTACTCTATGATTGCCATGATGAGATAAGGTATAGAGAGGGAGAGAGGTAGTGTCAGAATGTAATAAAGCATTTTCAAACTAGAAGGAAGTGCATATTGATGTGTTGTGGTATTCATACTATTGAGGGTGAAGTGTAAATCTTAAATAGAGGAAAAAAGTGCTTTTAATGTGATGGAATAGATCTAAGTTAGGCTTGTGATTGTATGGGAGAGTTTATGAGATCTACGGAGCTATACATTTAGCTAGATGAGGAGGTATAGTGAAGGGGTGAGTAGTACATGAGTTGTGAAGAGGGAATGTGATGATTAATTCTTCGGTATGAGATTTAAGTAATATTTTGTTCCCTAAATTCTTATCTTGAGGTTGTAAGTTAGAATTAAGGAGGCGTGTGGTAGATGCACATATTAGAAATAGACACAAGGTTAGAGTTTGAGGAGTAGCACGAAAGAGGAGATAGTATCATAAGAGTGATAGTCTTAGTTAGAGATTTTCTCTAAGAGACTTTTCCTAGTGTATGAAGATGCTAAATTGTTGAAGAGTGTGCTAGGGGTAGGGACAAGTACCCCTCAGGTGAGATTAGTGAAATGAGGATAGCTCAATAGATAAGAAAATAAGTGAGATGGGTATTTGTGATTGTGTAAAGATGTGTAAAGCCCTAAATTATGGTTGCTATAAGAGTCTACACAATATCCTTAAGTCCAATCGGAAGTAATTGAGGTAGGCATTCAGTGTTATCCCGAGAAACTAAGTTGATTGGGTTTTATGGATACATGATGAGGAGTTTTCCTTGATAGTCTAAGTCTTATACGAATGACAAGTTTAGGAGAGCACAGAGGTTGAGCATTAGCAGGTAAAAGAAGATGTTAGATTGTAATAATTGTGGAAGGTGATTATGTACACCATTAAGAGCAGCAAATAGAGAAAGAGAGAGAGAGAGAGAGTTTCATGGAGACGTGAGAAAGCTAAGAGTGATATCAATGAGAGGAGTGAGTGGCTAGTTATATGTATATGACTATAGAATAACAGAAGGGTTTAAGATGCATATTTTTGTGGATAGTGATTCGTTAACCTTGTGGAGATATATTCTCATAGCCTAGCAGAGGAAATTGATTCACAAATTTAGAGAGAGGACCTTGAGAGCTAAGGGAGAGATGATGTTGTGAGAAATCAAAGTAGATCTTGAGTTTTTGGATTGTGATAGGATGGTCAAGATGAATTATCGATCCTGTTCTGTCTTATATAGTCCTTATACTTCAGTTGAGGTAACATTCTATTCCTTTCAGGTATGTTGACTGTTGTACCTATGGCCTTGTCCCATGCATATCATTTTACTTCCTGATTATGCTGAGTTTTGAGGATGAGGAGTGATGAATTCATTTCTTAATCTGGATCTCACCCCCTATGAATCTAAAAGTTTCCAACCCTATGTTGAAAGAGATGCGCTCCTAGTTTTACACTACGTATAGTTTTGTTAACATAGGATGAGACTTGATAGATAAGAGAGATTATATTCTAGGAAAGTTCTCAGATAAGATTTCTCAATTGAATCGTATTAATGATCTTTCGTTCAAAGATCTTTGAGAAATCTAGCTTTCCAGCCTTGATAAAAGTGTAGATGATAGTAGAGGAGTGAGGGTTGATGAGGGAGCGTGAGAGTACTTGGTTTTGATGTCACCTTGTGCATGCATTGACCTTTCACTTATTATGCCATTGTTGATGGTAGGATGTAGAAATATCAAGTTTGAGAGGTATGATCTTGTTTATTTTTACATGAATAAATAGTACTTTGAGGTTTTGCTAAAAAAGAGAAGTAGTGAGTTCCTCTAGATTCAGATTGTGATATTAGGTGTAGTGGATTAAGGATGAAAGTAGATGAGGAGGAGAAAGTGTAATCCTTATTATGGTATTGGTGTTAACATTGTATCATGTAGGGATAGAGATAGGAAGGAGGGGGAGGTAAAACCTTCTATGCAATAGATAGGAGAGAGTATGTGGGTGTGACCTTGATTGAGAGTTCATTGAATGGTGGAGGTAGAGGTGTTAAGTAGGCTTGAATCTTCTAAGACATAGTTGAAGTGGTTAGAGTGACAAGCTTGAACGTGTGGTTGTTATTATGTAAATATTGATGATGGACTAGTGAAGACTTCATAGTAAGTTTTGAGGAAGAGTAGTGAGGTAGTGAAGAGGGCTAGTGATCTTTTGAGGTAATCCTCGTTGAAGTTTAGAGCTGAATGTTGAAGATTAGCTTTATAAGTATGTGATCATCTTGTGAATAACACCTTGAGGCTTATAAGTAGGTTTGAATGGAAGAGGATAAGGTAGATAGATGGAAATTGGATTAAGAACTATAAGCTTAAGATTGACGGGGTAGAGTGCTATGAGAAGGGAGTACCATTGAGACGAGGTGCTGAGCCTGAGAATTGAAGAGTTGTATATAGAGTCTTATGTACCGATGGTCTTATTCCCCATTAAAGTTGATGCCTTCCTTCCCGTGTGTGAAATGCTGATTGTTGAGGTGTCTAATTCAAACTGATTGAGTTTCAACTTTCCATTCGTGCCTGATGGTAAGGATGTCTGAGATAATATCTCTACTCTTGCTCTGAATCGATTGTCTATCCTGAATAGGCACGAGTAGACAATCGATTCAGAGTCGAGTAAGGAGTAAGATGAGCTCTAAGTCTACTCGTGCCTATTCCTATCTTTACTTATCATTCGAGGATGAATAATCCCAAGGGGGAGATGATGTAACACCCCATGAATATTTACCAAAACACCCTAAAATGTATCATATGCTTAACATGTTTTCAAAAGCTCCGATGGGAAATCTGAGATCGGATTTGCGATCAGCGTGGAAAATGGAGTGAATAAATGGCCTCAACTCTACTTTAATGCGAAAAAATGCGAATTATTTTTCCAAAGAAAAGGTAGAATAGTGGGTTTTCCGCATCCAGGCTGCGACGCACCTAGGACGCGGAACCACACTTGGGATTTTTCAATTTTTTCTTCAACGGGAAATTGATTTGCAAAAAAGTCACAAAAACAACTGGTGCACATGTGCAAGAATCCCATTTTTCGTTTTTACTTTGGGAAGGGCATTTTTGTCCTTTCTAATATATTCTTATGTCCCAAAATGAGTATTTAATCTTATAGACATTCAAAAGGGTTTTATAACCCCATTTTTCATAGGTCTAAACTACATTCTGAGGGAAGGAGAAGAAGAAGAGAGGAGGGTTTCGAGTCCAAGGCCAATTCATGCATTTGAGAATTCTTCAATTCCCAGGTATGTAAGGCTAAATAAAAATATGAGATTATCCTCTCATATGCTCCATAGGAGGCCTTAGATGGTTGATTGAAGTTTCTTGAGTCTACATGAATGATTTTCTTGATTATATTATTGAAACTATATTAAACGTACATATTTTCACATGTTAATGACCATCATAAACTTGTTTTCTTGAATTGAATGTTTAACATGAATTATTATATAAACTCTACCTATTATTTTATTAAAGATTGCATGAATAAAGTTAGAGATTGAGTCTAGAGCCTTGATTGAGAAAGTAGATAGAGAGGGTGATTGTGATTGTGAGAATGATGCTAGATTTGTAGAACTTGATGGTATCTTAAGTCTCCATAAATAAACTCACATGATGTGTCTATTCAATTATTCTCTAGTGATAGTTTCTATGTCCTCAGATGAGAGTATTGATGACTAAAGTAGATGGAATTAGTGTTATTTGGATTAAATAAGGATTGAAGCTTAGATTGAAGAATAATTCTACTCCTCGAGTTGATAAAATGATACATGAGATGACGAACCCGCTTGAGAGGAGGGGTTGACTGTGTAATAGCCCAACCTTGATAGACTATGAGCTTTCTTGAGTCATAGTAGGAGTATTAGCATCGAAATGGGTAAGAGTGAGTCCCACTCGAACTCACTAACTACGTGGCCAGCGTAGGAGAGGATTGGACCATGAAAGCAGATGTTTTCTTTGTTCCAACAGAGGACTTGACAGACCTTTAGATCCACTAACAGACTCATCCTTTATCCCGGCAAGGTACTGGACAGATGTAGCAATGAAATCTCTTCGTTATATCACTTCTAGATCATAGGGGGTGATTGTGGTTTATAGAAACTTCCATTTAGGATTACCTCTTGATAGCACTCTAATATTGAGGTAATGGTATAGGGTGATGGATGTGGTGGGCTATTTGTCTATTCTTTATTCTTTCTTTATATAGACATTTGGCATGTTAACTGCTTTCTGTATCGAGTTGATTGTTATTTTTATATTATTCTACCTGTTTCTAGTTTCACTCAGCTATTTTATATACCTGTATATTCCATGTACTGACATCCCCCTCTGGGACTACACTATTTCATGATGTAGATACATGATTTAGAGATCATCAACAGGCACACTATTGAGGATTAGAGACGTTCAGCTGATTTAGTAAGCCTCCTTTATTTCTCAGGAATACATTATGTTTATTTTTATCTTGCCTTAGAGTTAGAGTGACTAGCTTTATTTTGATTAAGGTAGCCACTGGTCTGTCATTGGCACCACTTGATAGTGACAGAGGCTTCATAGACTAGAGTTGATTGTTGATGTAAGAGTGTGAGCTAGTTCTTCCTACTAGCCACTTTATAATATATATATACACACACATGTATGTATATTTGAGGACTGATGATGATGTGCCCATATATCCTTGATATTTTCCGCTGATAGTAATTATATGAATGAATGGATATGATGACGCCAAGTGGTTTACTTGGGGACTAGTAATAGTCTCTGAGTGCCAGTTACGTTTAGGGTACCTTCCCTGGGTATGACAATTGCTCATCAATTATGACATGAACATCCTTTAACATCTAGGTAAAGATAACGTGGTTGATGATGCTCTTAAAAGATTATCCATGGAAAGCACTACTCATGTGGGAGAGGAGAAGAAGTCAGTTATAGAGGTTCATAGATTGGCACATTTGGGAGTTTAATTAGATCAATCTAGTGATAGCAGAGTGCTTGTACATAATGGGTCTGTATCATCTCTTGTCGTAGAGGTGAAGGAGAAGCAAGACCAAGATCATATTTTACCTCAATTGAAGTCAGGTCTGCATAAGTAAAAAGTGATGGCTTTCTCCAAAGGAGGAGATAGAGTATTAAGGTATAAAAGCATATTATGTGTTCCTAATATTGATGGAATACAAGAGAGGATCATGGCACAAGCTCAAAACTCTAGATATTCTTTCCATTCAAGGACAACTAAGATGTGCTATAACTTGAGAGAAGTCTATTGGTGGACAGGGATGAAAAAGACATTCTAGAGTTTGTCTTTTAGTGCCCAAATTGCCAACAGGTTAAAGTTGAGCATCAAAGGCCATGTGGAGTAGCTCAAAACTTTGGGATTTCAGAATGAAAGTGAAAGATGACTAATATGAACTTCGTCATAGGCTAACTAAGTCTCACATACAACATGATTTGATTTGGGTGATAGTTGGTAAGATGATTAAGTCTGCACACTTCTTGGCAGTAAAGATAACTGACACTGCAAAGGATTATGCCTATTTAAGAGAGATTGTCATATTACATTGATTTACTTTTTCTATCATATCAAACATAGGAGCTCAATTCACTAACCAATTATGGAGAGCTTTTCAAAAGGGCTTAGGTTCAAAGCTAAACCTTAGCACTGGTTTTCACCCTTAGACCGATACCTAGGGAAAACACATAATTCAAACATTGGAGGATATGTTGAGGGCCTGCATTGTTGATTTCAAAGGTAATTGGGATTATAACTTGCCTCTAATTGAGTTCACCTATAATAATAGTTTTCGTTTGAACATTCAGATGGCTGCTTTTGAGGTCCTTTTATAGAAAGGGATATAGATCACCAATCGAGTAATCTGAGGTAAATGAAGCAGAGTTGATTAGGACAGACTTAGTACACCAAGCTATGGAAAAGGTAAAGACCATCAAGGAAAGATTGAGAACTACACATAGTTATCAAAGGTCCTATAACAATGTTAGGAAAAGGCACTTAGATTTCAAAGTGAGCGATTGGGTATACTTGATAGTGTCACCCATGAAAAGTGTAATACAATTTGGGAGGAAGGAAAAGTTAAGCCCTTGATATATTAGTCCTGACCACATTGTGAAGATAGTGGAAAACATAGCTTATGAGTTAGATCTACCACCATAACTGGTGGTCATCCATTTAATCTTCCATATTTCCATGCTTAAGAAGTATGTGGGAGATTCATCTCTAGTTGTGCTTGTTGAAAGAATTTGAGTGAAGTATAGTTTGAGTTATCGAGAGATACCAGTCCAAATTCTTTGTCATCAAGTACACAAGTTGAGAACTAAAGAAATTACATCTTTAAAGGTGTCATAGAGAAGTCAATCCATTGAAGAGGTTACTTGAAAAGCTGAAAAGGATACGAAAGCTAGATACCCTCACTTATTCATTCCTCGTAATCTAAAGTTGTTTTCCCATTCTGAGTCTGACTTGTAATTGTAAACTAAAATCATAATGCGATTATGTTGATTGTTTGACTTTTTTGAGAGTTGGATGGTATGGTTGTATAACTATTTGAGTTAATGACCTTATCCGTGCTTAAGTCTATCTTCTTAAAATGGACCTCACTCGAGGATGAATGATCCCTAAAGGGAGATAATGTAATACTCCCTAAATTTTTCTACTTACTATAAACTTGAAAGTCCTTGAAAAGGTGAAAAACGACTGAAAATTTGTACTGGGAGCGACCACGAGGGGTCATCTACAACTTGTAGACGCTTCTGCAGTTTGTAGATGGTGATCGTGGTTACCCTTGTGACTTAAAAGGTTTTCTAAGTCTGGGACCTTTGTACAAGCCCTTTTATGGACCGTACTTTGATTTACTATCCGTAGAATAATTCTCATGGTTATAAGTCTAAGATTTTGGGATTCTGATTCCTAAACAAAAAACTGATAGGGCAACTCATAGATAGGTTTACAACCCGTAAAATCCATCCATATATTAGAAAAATTCTAAAAATTTTCTAAATATCATCGAGTATACGAAGGGCCTTTACAACCCATAATTCCATTTATGCTCCATAAATAGTGAGCATTAAACCCAAGTCCAATTTTCAATTACCCAAATTTTGAGACCCCTAATCTACAAAAGAACAATTTACAGCCTGTAAGGTGAACCACGACCCGTAAAATGGATGTCATGGTTTATTTGGTAGTTTTAATGAGGGATATTTTTGTGTTTTGACATCTCCTTTTAGTTAAACCCCCGATATTTTGGGGTTAATTATGACCCTTTTTCAGAACCTAAAGTGTATTACTATTCATTTTATACTTAGAAAGTTTGAGAGAATAAAGGAAGGGAGAAAAAAATTGGGGTTCTAAGCTTGTGACTTGGGATGATTTTGATCTTTGATTATTTTGTGAATTTTAGGTATGTAAGGCTACCTAAAGAATTGGATTGAGTTCGTCCACGCACCCTTTCATCTACATGAATCGAACTAGTGTATAGAGGTTGAGTAGAAAGTTCCATGATCCTAATAATTGAGTTGTCTATGGCTACTCCAAGTCTTCATGCATATTTTAGAACATTTTGATGGTACACATGTTGATTGTATGGGATTTGAGCATTTAGTTGTACTGGTTGACAGGAACCCTAGTTGCATAATTCAGTGAAAAACTTTATACATTCAATTAAATTGAGAATATAATTTGTGAATGTCCTAATTGGGTAAAAATTGAGCATGATTAGAATATGAAAATATTAATTGATTGTTACGTGTTAAGCATGATTGACTAAAGTCTAAGTGATTGTCATTCTAGAGTCTGATGAATCACAAAAGCATGCTAAATTGATGTACAAGATAGGCTAATTATAAATTAGGATGGACATATAGATTGATTAAATAGAGTCAGAATAAAACTAATATAAAGAGTTGATTCGATTGTGATATGAGCATAATGAGTCATAGGAGGAGGAGTATTGAGCACTGAAATGGGCATGAGTAGATAAGAACTCTAACCCATAAACTACATTGCCAACACAGAATCAAGGCCATGCCTCTTATGCCCCAAAAATTTGATATTTGTTGATTATGGATCCAGATTGGTTGATCATCCTTTATCTTGACAAGTATTGGACGACTATGGCAATGACTATACAAACGTTTTATAATCACTAGCTCATATGTGATGATTTTGTGTTAGAGAAACTCCCTGATTATGCATAAATGAATTAACTGAGTTGCATGTTATGGTTCCCTTTAGGAGAAGTACTTCATATAAATATTTTTCATTCTAATTTGTGTTGATCAGATATATTGTCAGGTTGAATTGTTGATTGTTTGAGCTTGTTGAGATTGATTGCTTTGAGCCTTATTTATTTATTTAGCCTTCGTATATACTAACATCTTCAATAAACTAAATTCATTTGGGCCTGTATTATCTTATGATGTAGATACCGGTGATAGAGGAACTCAACAGATGCACCATTGAGGACCAATCTTTACATTTCAAACTTGGTGACCCCTCCTTGCTATCCAGAGGAGCCTTCTTTATCTTATCTTGATTAGTAGTATTTCATTTGAGATAGCCCGGGACTTATGTTGACACCTTCTAAACTTTCATAGATGTTGATCAGTAATGGTTGATTTTTATTTACCTTCTAACTTTATCCATTAGAAACTATTATTGATATAGTGATTTAGTTATTTGGTTAATTGATAGACTTTACTCAAATACTTACTTCCGTTATTGAATGTGATATGATGATAATGCCAAGTGGTTGTCTTGTGGAATCAACAATGGTTCTTGATGTGTTGGCCACAATAAGGGTCCCCTCCTAGGGAGTATCAAAGACCTAAGTAAAATATATTAAAACAAGAAAGATAGAATTTCATTATAATCGAGGACTATTCAAATGATTAGAATGATAGATATGATGTTAGAACCATTAAAGCTCATCAAGAGGGCGGACTGAAATAATTAGGGGACCTTAAAACTCATAGCCAAAAATAATTTGATTCTATGAGACATGTTGCTTCCGAGATGCAAAAAAGCATATATACATAAATCTTGAGAGAGGAAAAGAGTAGCAGTGGATAGCAAGGGATTTCTTTTAGAGAGCCCTTGTTAGATAAATATGATTATATATAGAGAACGCCACTAGAGGTTCACTTTTAGTATTTTTCTTTTTGTTTCTAGACCCAATTTTAGGGTTAGTCTTATTTTGGACCTTTAAACTTGTTCGTTTATATCTATCACGTATATCTATGTGCCAGTATATAGGTGGCTCACTATCGACATGCATGCTTTAGCTTTCTGCTTAAGTAGGCAGTTATCGATTGACGTGCTTGCTTCATCTACTTGGTTTATCATTTCTATTAATTATTTGTTCAATTGCTTTATCTATGATTTTATAATAGTACTCCTATAGATCATTTTTGAGCTACTTCAACTATGATGTTACTATATCATCCAAATCAACCATTTTAAGTAATGTAAATATAAGAATTAGGATAAAATATATTCCCAAAAATAAATTAAATCTTTTTTTGAAATAGGACAAATAAAATAAAACAACAATTTTAGTATCTTTTAACGATTATATTTGTGTCAAATATGAAGTACATTTTAAAAAATACAATATAAATAAACCAAAAAAGTTTAGTATTTTACATGAAATAATGTAAAAAGTACTATAAGTCCTAATTATTACTAACTTAAACTTTAAAGGACATATAAAAATATTTAAATGGTTCTTGAAATTTTATCATTGCAACATGAATAGGGATAAAGAGAAGCATATATTATTTAAAATTTATGTAAAAGATGTACTATAAATTACAATAATTTAGAATTTAAAATATTTAAAAAATAAATAAAATTTTGATTGATTCTCAAAATTTTTTATATGCAACATAAATAAGAATTAAATAAGTAACACATATTATCTACCAATAACAATAAAATTTTATTATAAGTTGCAATAATTAACAACTTAATTTTTCTTAAAACATAGATAAAAATAATCATTGTCACATAAATCGAGATAAAAAAAAGTAAATGTTGCGCCTGTGCTAGCATAGGTTCTTGTAACTAGTAATAAAATAAAAGTTCATGGATAAAATCAATTTTAAAAAGTGGAAAAGAGATAGAGATAGTATTAA
Source organism: Solanum sejunctum (assembly GCA_025642045.1). NCBI lineage: Eukaryota > Viridiplantae > Streptophyta > Magnoliopsida > Solanales > Solanaceae > Solanum > Solanum sejunctum. The sequence goes on along the minus strand of JAOTQJ010171015.1, from coordinate 1,257 downwards.
AGGGCAAATCTACATTGCCTAATTCTGAATTGAAAGGGGCAGAGAGACAAAAATAAAGAGAAGAGGGAACCCTTATAAGCAAAATTTAATTTATTGTCTTATTTATCTAATTTTAAAGCTCTCATACCCATGAAGACTAACGAATTTGAAATGCTATTGGCGTTTTCGTGGAATCATATCCATGAGGTGGTATAAGTAGGACAGATAGATACAAGTTGCTTGGTAATGCATTCCAGGTGAAATAACTCATCCACAAACTTATTTTCTTTTTTGGAATAATTTTAAAAGTGATACATTGATCAAAATATTTGTATTAGGTCTACATAGAGGATACCACTTATTGGTATTGAAAGACTAGTATCCTAATGGTATCAATGTTTTATCACTATTTTCTGAAATTGGTGGTGCTGAAGTTGTTCTCTATCATCTTGGTATTCCATTGAACAACGTGGTTTCTATAGAAATATTTGAAGTCAACAGGAATATTTTTGAGAAGCTGGTAGAGCAAGCAAATAAAAAAAGGAATCTTGTAGATTGTAAAGATGTGCAACAGATAAACTGAGACGTCTTAGAGTAGGGTAAATTTTAAAATCTATCCCGCTTCAAGTCACCCCACTCTAAGAAGTTTTTGTTCATCTATCGCACATCTTTAAATCTATAAGATTCCCTTTTTGAGTTGTTTGATCCTACTAGCTTCTCAAAATATTCTTATTGACTTTAGATATTTCCATAAAATCCACGTTGTTTAATGGAATACCGAGATGATAAAGAGAAACTTCAGCACCACCATTTCCACAAAATAGTGGTAAAATATTGATACCATTAGGATACAACTCCTTTAACATCTATAAATGGTATGCCATAGTGTCGACCTAATACAAATATTTTAATAAATATATCATTTTTTAAATTATTCCAAAAAAGAAAAGAAAATATGTTGATGGACGAGTCACTTCATCTGGAATGTAGTACCAAATGACTTGTACCTATCATTGGTTAGCACAGGAAGTAGCGTGTTAGCTTGAGAAAATGATTTTTGGGGAACAAGCACGATTTTGGGTTTTACTCTAAGTTAGATCTTTATGCTGATCGTTGTGATTCTCTAATATATAGAGGTTGAATATCATTCTTCAGAAGCCAATGATGAAAGGTTGATGGCTGAGGTGCAAACTGTTAGGACCCGCAACGTAATTTAAACCCCGAACGTCCTTAATTGGTTCGATTTAATAAAGTTTGAGACCAAATATAACAATTTAC
>JAOTQJ010170996.1:0-25351 GCA_025642045.1 Solanum sejunctum | reverse complement strand
TCTTGTTACTAAATAAAGTTCACAAGTTGTTTCATTTCATATGCATTTTATTATTTATGTAATGTACTCTTTTCATTGTTATGTTGTCTTGTGTGATTATTCACATGTCACATGTTACCTATACAGCCCTACAACTCCAATATTATGGCCACCAAAAGAATCATCTCAAAGGTAATTGAAAGATACAGTATACAGTTTGAACGGGTGGAGCCCGAGGGGGTTCAAGAAGAACCTAGCATAGGTACGATCCCAGTACAGTATTACAGGTGGAGCCCGAGGGGGTTCAGAAAAAACCTAGCATAGGGACATTCTCGATACAATTTACCACTGATCAGTTGGTTATTTGATTATAGCTGTGCACAGATTTTATAGTACAATTTTACAGTAAAGGTAAAGTGATATAAAGAACATAAAGTACATAATTCCACAACATAACTAATAGTGGTCCCTGATCTTCCATAGATGCATGGTTTCATTTGAGTTGTTACTTTATATGCAGTATATCCTACCTTATATACTCAGTACATTATAGAGTACTGATGTCCCTTGTAGGGGACCTGCATTTCATGCTGCAGGTACAGGTGCTAGTAGATCTCCCCAGTAGGAGTACAGGATATTCAGCTACTGTTATCAAGCTCCAGGTTGCTTCGGGGCTTTGTACACATCTAGAGCTTACATGTTTTTATTGCACAATTTATTGAGGCGGGGACTGTCCCGACCCTTGCTAGATGTTTTTCTTTATTTAGAGGCTTTATAGACTATGTAAAGCACAATAAAGTCATGTCTCGCACTTTGGACAGCATGACCCCAACGGCCTAGTCATATGCATTTTCTTTTGGCTTGTTATCACTGTTTATCTGCTTAAAGACATGTCAAATGTAGAAACCCCTTATAATATGTATAGAACGCATATAGTTATAGGTTGATTCTCTCGAGCCTTATAGGCAATGGGTGCCAGTCTGCCTTACTAGACTTTGGGGTGTGACAACGTTAGACGTACATATCGCCCTCTAATTCGAGATTCAAGTGCTTTGAAAAATTAATGCTAATTTAGCCGAGCTATATTATATTCATTTGCTCAAAACCAGTATATGTAAGATGTGGGGTGTTACATCCTCCTTCCTTTTAGGAACATTCGTCCTCGAATGTTAGCATAACTGGATAGCTTAACCAAGCTTAGACCTTTACTTAAACAAACTTTTGACAACACAATAAGCATTCAATCACATGTACCTATTAGTGCCCCAACTCTGCATGTTGGACTTCCCTTTTAACTTCATATAAGTAAGGGTATTTTTATATCATCGCTTCCTCAACCTCATATGTATCTCTTCTGCCTGCTAGTTCCTCCAAAGTACTTTTACTGAAGCTGATCTTTATTCCTTAACTTCTTAACTTGACGATTTAGAATAGCAACAGGTATCTCTTCATAGGTGAGATTTTTTGTAACCTGCACATCTTCAATAGGAGTGATATGGGATGGGTCACCTATGCATTTTTGAAACATTGAGACATGAAAAACTGGATGAACCATTGAAAGCTCTTAGGTAGCTCTAATTCATATGTAACCTGCCCAAACTTCTTAATAATTTTATATAGCCCTATATAGCGTGTGCTCAGTTTTTCTTTCTTACCAAATCTCATAACCCCTTTCATTAAAGACACCTTTAAAAATACCCAATCCATTACTGTGAATTCCAGTTCTCTCCTCCTAACATCCATATATGATTTGTGATGATTTTGGGCTGTTTCTTGCCGCTATTGTATTACCCTAACTTTTTTCATGGCTTGTTGTACTAGATCTGGCCTAAGCAAGGTGGTTTCACCCACTTCAAACCCATCCGATTGGTGTCCTATATTTCCTTTCATATAAAGCTTCATAGGTGCCATCTTGATACTTGAGTGGTAGCTATTATTATAGAAAAATTCAATAAGTGACAAATGGTCCACCCAACTACCTTTAAAGTGCAATGCAACAGCAACATATCTTCAAGTGTTTGAATAGTGCGTTCTACTTGGCCGTCTGTTTGAGGATGGAAAGTTGTACTCAAATTTACTTGTATCCCTAAACTCCTTTGGAAGAACTTCCAAAACTTTGTAGGTATTTTATTCATTTTAATTTGTTTGTATTTTTTTAGTTCATCAACAAAAGAATATCTAAAATTTAACTTTCCACATGACACATTACTACAAGGGAAAAAATATTTTCTATATTTGAGCAAACTAATTTGACATATATTTAATTTAAGATCACAAAATATATAAATTTTGTTATTTTTTGGTCAAATTAAATAGAAATAATTAATTAAAATGGAGATAATATTTAATTTGGTCAAAAGGTTAATCAAGTATAAGCCCAAAAATGCTTTGTTTGTCTTGATTTTTGTCACAGATAGATTTTTTATATATTTTTAAAAAAATTTAAGTTATAAATTATTGCAACTTATAGTATATTTTATGTTAGTCTTAAGTAATATGTGGAGCATTTATTTATTTTTTTAATTGATGGTTTGCATATAAAATTTTAAGATTAATTAAATTTTTGGTTAAGTAATTAAATGTTGTAAAAGATTCCACTGTTGTTGATATGTTAAAAGGGAAGAAAATAAAAATATTGATTGAACACACGAGTTTGCCATTATGATTGGTTTGACCGTTCTGAGGGGTAAAACTGAAGGAAAATAAAAATGTTATAGTCGAGGTTCAAACTCGCAACGTCCAGCGCACAATATCATGCTTCAACCGCGAGGCCAAGTTGCTGAATTTGTAATTGTGTCACACATGAAAGCATATCATGTTGTCCTGAGGGATAAGAATGAAGAAAAATAAAGATGTTGTAACTGATGGCCGAATCTGCACCATCAACCATAAAATATCAAGCTATAATCGCCAGGGCAAGTAGTTGAGCTTGTAATAGGCATGTCTGAATATGGTTGTTTATTGTTTGCTTCATGAAAAGGCAACATCATTCACTAATGCTTTTATTAAGGATCATTTTGAAATATACAAAATTGTGTTTTCTGAAAGCAAATTGGGTCGGAGGGAGTTTGATTGTAGAATTTGTTTATTTGGAATAGTTAATATATTTACAAGGATGTATACAGCCAGGTGATGAAGCCCTAGTGAAGTTTTAGAGACCTTTGTTGATTTAATGGGGGCTAGGGATGCCAATGGGGCAGGTGCAGGGTAGGTTGAGCTCAACCTACAATTTTTTTAAATTACCCCCATCCCGCCTCATTCCGCATAGACCCGCCCCGCATAAATTCTCCGGCTTAAATTATAATTTTTTATTTGAATTTAGTCTCTTTTTTTCTAATTAACGTATCAATAACTAATCAATTATTTTTAGTTGACATTTTAATAATTGTTTCTTAATCTTTACTTAAAAGATTGTAATTAACATTTTAATAACTAACAATTTACCGGATACGTCTAGTTTAAATTTTAGAAAAAAATAAAATTAAAGTCAATGTTTAATATAAAAAGTTTATATCTTTGATTTTTTCTAATTAAAAAAATTTAATTTCTTTGAATTCCTATTTGATTTTTTAAACTCGCAACCGCCCTGCCTTGCCCCGCACCCTCATAGCTCTAAACCCTTCCCACTCCGCATAGCTCAAAACCCACCCCGTAGCTTCCCCGCTCCCCTATTGTCATCCCTATAGGGGCCCATGTGGAAATGTTTAAGGTAAGAGGGAGTGGGAATATTGAAAAAGCTTAGGCAATGTTGATTGAGTGAGGGCCCATGCGGAAATGTAGAAAGAAAAAGTTGTGGAGCCGACAACAAAGGTACACATGACACTTCTACGTTAATTTCATGGTAAAGGTAGTGAACGCTTATATATAACGAATTTAAAATATGAAGAAATAAAAAAATTAATATAAAAATTAATTTTTATTATATTTTACTATATTATAAGAGGCAGTTAAGCTGTTCAAGTAAACAGCACGTCGACATGCCTACTTGAGCAACTTAAGGGTATATCCATAATTTTGCATGGTTCTTTTGTCGTAATTATCGAAAAAGCTAAGGCAATGTTGATTGAGTGAGGGCCCACGTGAAAATGTAGAATAAGGAATAGTAGAAAGAAAAAGGTATGAGGCCGACAACAAAAGTACACATGACAATTCTGCATTGATTTCATGGTAAAGGTAGCCAACACTTATATATAATGAATTTAAAATATGAAGGAATAAAAATAATATAAAAATTAATTTTAATTATACATAAATAATATAATTTTCAGCTAAAGTTTGAATAATCTCTCGATTTTTACTAAAACGTGACCAGTGAATCATTAGTTAAAAAAAGATAGAAATTGGGCAAAGTTAATCATAAAAAGTACATAAAAATAGTATATAATTTAACAAAGAGATATTTTAACTTTTCCTAAGTATCATATCATAAATCATTATTTTTTTTATTTCCTCCTAATACTTGAATAAATTTTGTGACAATTTAAGATTTGTTTTAGACTTAATTGTGTCATTATAATTGTGTTAATCTTGCTTTTTGATTATCACATTATTTTATTACTATTATTGTCTTTTCTTATGAAATTCTCATTGCTCTTTATTTTACTCGCTATATTGTACTATTTATTAGTTCTTTCTTCTTTTACTTGAAGCTAATAGGAACCTAGGATTTTTCTATCATATATATATACGTGTGTGGGAAGTGAGTTCAATCGACATAGACCAAGCAGCTACAACTTGGACTCCGAGGCTTGACACCCCCTCGGTTCAGGTGACCAGGCATGACACCCCACGGCGAAGTGTCGTTTACTTGCCAAGGCAAACCATACATGATAACATTAACTAGATGGATCCACTAGTATAGAAAGAGTAATAATCATAATCCTACAGTGACACATAGTTTAGAGACCAAAGCCTTTATATAAGGACCCCCTAAGTCGAGCCCCCATCTTAAGCCTCAATCAATGCTAAGTCAAATCATAAGGAATACTTAAAATAATCATACTTTAATCATAACATGAATAGCTTGTAAGTACATGAATTGAGTAGCTCATAAACATGATTGATCTTTAGTAGTGAGCCTACTTGAACATGAGAGTAGATCGTAATCATACATGAACCCTTGCTTTAACAAGAATGACTCACAACAGGTAAAATCTTAAAATAGGGCTTAACTTGATACTTGTAAAATCATAGATGTTTTTCACGAATTCAATACATACTTGAAAGTCCTTAATCATCATGAATCACTTGACTTGTAAATCATGTAATAGATCATCAATAAACTTGAGAATTCTTATCATGTCATTTTATCAAACACTTGGTTGGTTCACGATACTTGTTCAAAATTATGGAATTTAAGAATGAAATAAGATTAAAACAACCCACCAACAATGTAGTGAAACCCTCATGTATGGTACCTTGAAATCCCTCACAAAAGCTCATAATAATTCATAGTTCCATAGTTCAAAACATGCAGTCTCAATGGACAAAATCAATTCATGGTATGTGCTTGAAGTAGATAGTCATGCATGATCAATCAATATTTTATAAAATCTTAACATAATCTATATTCATAATCTATAATAAGAGATATCCATAGGTAATATGACTTGAAAACATGCAATTTTCATAAAAAAGGGAAAGTTGGGCTCCATAGGTAAAAAAGACCCAATGAATGAAACCCACATACGTTAAGCCTTGCTTTTCTTGAAGTGAACTTGAAGTGGTTTTAAAGCATGAAATGATTCCTTGAGTTCCAAAGTTGAGCTTGAGATCATTAGATTTGAATGAGAGAATTGATAGTCTTAGAGAGGTTCGAGAGAGGTTTTGTGAATTATAAAATTGAAAAATGAATAAGTATGGGTGATTTCACATTTTAGTGGGCATGGGGCTATAACCCCAATACCCTTAAGAAAAACTAAGAAAAATATTATACTAGTCTGTGTCTAGTCTACGACGTGGACCAAAGGCGAAGGAGAAACTATACTGCTTTGCGCCTAGCCACGACAACTAAGGAAAATGTTATATTGGTTTGCATCCAGCCCATGACGCGAACAAAAAGCGAAGGAGGAACTACACTACTCCGCACCCCTGGAGCGTCGCAGCCAGGGCGCGGATGCTCTCTGGAAATTGAAAATTAGTGAAAATTATTTTTCGCACGAGTCCTCTAAAACCTGGCCTATACCCATTTTCTACTCAGTTTTGCACCCTGATTGAGAATATGAAGTCAAATTTTTGATATCATGCATAAATTTTGAGTTATATGAAAATTACGATTATAGGTATTTTAAAGCACATTTTTAGGGCTTTTCAATATCTCCCCCTTGGGAACATTTGTCCACGAATATCAAAGAACATTTATAAAAGAAGTAATCATAAAGATTTCAACCCAACATGAAACCAACAAATGCATTTAAACATCATCTTTGAAAATCTTAACATGAATGTCAAAAATCACCATAACCTTATTAACATAAATATGAATACATGCAAAATGACATGGGGACTGAAACTTAAGACTTAAAAATTATATAGAGGACTTAAATCAGTACCTTCGGCTTGAGTAGAGTGGAAGAGATATGGGTTTCGCTTTTTTATGTCCACTTCGACTTTCCATGTGGCACTTTCAACTTGTTGATTCCTCCAAAGGACCTTGATGGAAGCTTACATCTTTGTTTCTCAACCTCTTCATTTGTCTATCCAAAATTTCCACTGAGACCTCCTTATAGGTCAAATTATCTTTTAAAAAACCCACAACATCTAAGGGCACTATAGTACTTGGATTACCCACACTTTCTCAATATGGAAGAACCGATGAACCATATTCATCTCCATAGGCAACTCCAACTCATATGAAACCTTACCAATTCTTCTCAAAACCTTATAAGAACCCACAAACCTTGGGCTTAATTTTCCTTTCTTGACAAATCAGACCACACCCTTCAAGGATAAGACTTTCAAGTAAATCCAATCACTAACTTAAACTCAAGATCTCTTTTCATCACACCAGAGTAGGAATTTTGTCTACTTTGGGCTGTTTTTAGTCTCTCCATTATCAACCTCACCTTTTCTAAGTCTTTCATGACTAAATTCGGACCTAGCAAAGCCATTTCCCTCACTTCAAACCACCCAACCGGGGATCTACAACGCCTTTCATATAAGGCTTCAAACGAAGCCATACCAATGCTTAAGTGGTAGCTATTGTTGTAATCAAATTCAATAAGTGAATGATTTTCATCCCAACTACCCTTAAACTCCAAAATGCAAGCTTTAAGAATATCCTCAAGAGTTTGGATATTCCTCTCGGCTTGACCATCCATTTGAGGATGAAAAGCCGTGCTAAGCTTAACCTTGGTACCAAGACCTCTTTGGAAGTACCTCCAAAAGTGAGAAGTGAATTGATTACCACGATTCGAAATAATATACAAGGGCACCCTTCAATCTAACCAACTCATGTATATACAACTTGACATAATATTCGGCCCATAAGTGGTTTTGACCGGTAAAAAGTGAGCCGACTTTATCATTCTATCCACAACAACCCAAATAGAATTAAAGTGTTTCCTAGACTTAGGAAACCCAACCACAAAATCCATGTTGATCTCTTTCCATTTTAAAGTAGGAATTTCTATGTCTTAAGATAGATCACCCAACCTTTGATGTTCAGCTTTCACTTGTTGGCAATTATGACAGCTGGATATGAACTTAGCAATATCTCTGTTCATACCACCCCACCAATATTCCTCCCTCAAGTCTCAATACATCTTTGTAGAACCAAGGTAAATAGAATAGGATGAATTATGGGAATCCTTCAAGATCAACTCCCTTAAGTCATCAACATTAGACACACACAACCTACCTTGGTACCTAAGGGCACCATCTCTTACTTGGGAAAAAAAGTCCACCTTACTATCTTTCACCAAGGCCTTCAACTCTAACAAAACAGGGTCAAGATCTTATTTTGACTTTACTTCCTCAATCAAAGAAGATTTAGAACCATTAATAACCACTTCACCACTATTCTCAACTTTATTTAAGCTAACGCCCAATCTAGCCAACCGGTGAACTTCTATAGCCACGTCTTTGCCACCATCATTAATATGAGCTAGACTATCCATGGACACTCTACTTAGAGCATCGACCACAACATTAGCTTTGCCAGAATGATAATGCACACACATATCATAGTCTTTGAGGAGCTCTAACCACCTTCGTTGTCTCAAGTTAAGATCTTTTTGGGTGAACACATATTGGAGATTTTTGTGGTTGGTAAACACATCAGCATAAACCCCATACAAGTAATGACGCCAAATCTTCAAAGAAAATACCACAACTGCCAATTCAAATTCATGGGTGGATAATTCTTCTCATGTAACTTAAATTCTCTAGAGGCATATGCTATCACTATGCCATTTTGCATCAAAACACACCCTAAGCCAATTGTTGAGGTATCACAATATATCACAAACCCTTTCAACCTTTTTGATAGAGCCAAGATAGGAGCAGAGACAAATTATCATTCAAAGTTTGGGAAATCTTATCATATTTATCGATCCACATAATTTTTCCTTCTTTTGGGTCAACTTTGTCATAGGGAAAGCAATAGAAGAAAATCCATTCACAAACCTCCAGTAGTAACCAACCAAATCCAAGAAACTCTTAATATCCAATGGAGTCAAGGGTCTAGGCCAATTTCTAATCACCTCCGTCTTCTTTAGATCCACCTTAATGCCATCACCCAACACTATATGCCCTATTAAAGTAACCTCTTTCAATCAAAATTCACATTTTTAATATTTAGCAAACAACCTCTCATCTCTCAAGATTTGCAACACCACTATCAAGTGATTCACATGCTCTTCCTCACTCCGGGAATAAATCAATATATCATCAATAAAGACCACCACAAACATGTTAAGGTAGGGTTTAAAGACCCTATTCATGAGATCCATAAACATAGTCGGTGCATTAGTCAACCCAAAGGACATAACTACAAACTCAAAGTGCCCATACCTAGTCCGAAAAGCCATCTTGGGAATATCACACTCCCTCACCTTTACTTGGTGGTATCCAGACTAAAGATTAATCTTAGAAATGTGACTAGCCCCTTGTAGTTGATCAAAGAGGTCATCATCCTTAGTAGAGGGTACTTCTTCTTTATGGTAACCCTATTAAGTTACTGGTAATCAATGGACATTCTATAAGAACCATCTCTTTTCTTCACAAATAACACTGGTGCACACCAAGGTGACTTACTAAGCCTTATGAAACCCTTCTCCAACAAATTCTTCAATGGATCCTTTAACTCTTTCAATTCCACCAGGTTCATACGGTAAGGAGGAATGGAAATGGGTTGATTATCAGAAAAGAGGTCTATACTAAAGTCTATTTTCCTTTGGGAGGAATACCAAGAAGCTTATCAGGAAAGACATCAAGATACTCATTAACCACCAAAACTAACTCAATAGGAAGGACTTTGGACTCAACATCCCTAACCCTTACAAGATGATAAAGGCAACCCTTAGAAATTAACTTTCGGGCTTCAAGATAAGAAATGAATGTACCTTGATCACCACATCACAACTTTCCCACTCAAGGACGGGCTCATTAGGGAATTGAAATTTAACCCTATAGGTTCTACTATCAATAGAAGCATAATATGCATGTGACTAATCCATCCCAAAATGAAACAAAAATCCACCATATCTAATTCAAAAAAATCACAAGGCAAGACTTTATGCAATATAGACACGGGATAATTTCTATAAACTGTTTTAACAACAATGAATTCACCAACAGGGCTAGACACTTCATACGGTTCACAAAACAATTGGGGACTCACATGAAGCTTTTTGGCAACAAAAGGAGTAATGAAATAAAGAGTGGCACCCGGATCTATCAATGCATACACATCAAAATAAAAAGCGTTTAACATATCGGTGATGACATCGAGCACCCATCCACCCCTTGCCTTCCTTGAAGAGCATAGAATCTATTTTTCCTTGGAGCACACCCTTATTGGCATCCCTTTGTCGTTGGACTTGCATTAGCACCTTGTACTTGTGGACGACCATATCTACCTTGTTTTGAGCATGATGATAATCAATAACCTTGTTACCCACTTCACTATAACCAAAATAAATATTAGAATTTTTCAAACACGAACCACCATGGTTTCTTCCACACTTTTGGCACTTAGGGTTTGTCATCCCATTATTACCACCTTGGAATCTTGGATTATCATTAGTAAATCTCTTATTAGGAGCATTGGAAGACCCTTGGTCTTGGAACTTATGGCCTTGAGGAAATCATCCATCCTTAGAACCTTGGAAACCCCTTCAAAACGAGCCCTTTTAGACTCACCACTTCTTCTTTTTCTAAATTCTCCCCCTCTAGTTGCTCAACATAATTCATGAGCTGAGACAAATCCATATCACTCACTAGCATGGCGGTATGACACTCTTCATTAACCAAGTAGGACACCCCCGACACAAACTTATTCATTCTAGCTCTAGGGTCGACCATGAAATGTGGAGCATACTTGGATAGCTTGTTAAACTTCACACTCATGGAACCTTGCTTAAGGTTCATAAGTCCATCATCTTAGCCTCTTCTAGCTCAATAGGAAAGCACTAGTTGAGGAATACGACTTTGAACTCCTCTTAAGGAATAACATCATCATCTCTCCCCTAAAATTTCTATTGGGTGAACCAAATTTGGGCCACACCTTTGAGTTGGTAGGCCTCTAACTCTGCTTTCTCTTTCTAATTGACCCTCATGATAGATAGCACTTTACACATCTCATCGATGAACTCTTCGAGATCCTCTTCCTACTTAGATCCATTAAACTCTGTGGGTTCATTCTTGTGAAATCCCTCACCCTAGAGGCCAAAGTTGGGCATTAGGGGCTTGGTACCCTTAGTTTATTTAGTTGGTCATAGCATGGGCCAATATTTTGATAGCATCTCGGAACTCTTCTTAGGCTACCCCTCCATCTTGAGGAGCTTGAGGAGTGGGAGGTGGCGGTTGCTCCTCGAAAGTACGAGCTCTCCTTAGTCTTTCCCTTGGAATCACCACAATCTAGAAGGAAACAAGATTATTTGTTAGGGTAAAAGCCTTATAGTTACACCAAAACCACGATATACACCATGAAGAAGTGGCACATTTCCTAAAATGCCTCATAGCCTCCCATTCATAGTTGTGGCATGCTTCACAACTATGAATGAGACTCTAATTAACATGGTGCATTGGATTACTGAGGATCATTAACAACCTAGTTCTTTGATACCAAGTTTGTCATGACCTAAGCTTAGGGCCTAGATGTGACATGGCGAATGGGAATCCAAAGGGACCCCAAACAAGCCTCTTAGCATATCAATCACACATCCTTTGTCACGAAAGCAAAATAAATAGCACAAGTGATATAATAACAAGGAAAGTAGGACTAAGAGAAATCTTGATATTTATAAAAGCATAAAAGAGTCAAGCTCATAGCATAAGTACATTATAATCTCTAACAAAACCTCTAATATGGAATGAAGCGGGGGACAATAAACTTTCGAGGCTCACCTTCGTATTAACAAGTGTTCAACATAAAGAAGTCTCAAGATAGAAAGAGTAATATAAATAGTGTCCTCAAACTTGAGGACTTACTAATCCTTATATCCAAAGTACGAAACTAGGTGGAGGATAATCAAAAAGAGCTCCGGTCCCTACATGGTAATATCATGTAGGTATAGAGTATGCATTAATATGTTTGAATGTACTAAGTATGTAGGATGGAATGCAACAAGACATGAGCCAATATAGTCAAAATTCATAATCATAGGCAATGAATATATAATCTCAATATGGCATGCATGATCAATGCTCATGATAAAACATGCCTGTAAATCATTCATCTTGCACAATATTTATATATCTATATATGATAAATGACCTTAATTGACATAGACGAAACTACTACAACTTGGACTTCGAGGGCTGACACCTCCTCGGTTCAGGTGACCGAGCATGACACCCCTCGGTGAAGTGTGGTCTACTTGCCAAGGCAAACTAAACATGATAACATGAACTAGATGGATCCACTAGTATAGCAAGGGTAATAATCACAATCCTATGGTGGCACATAGTTTAGAGACTAAAGACTTTATATAAGGACCCCTTGAGTCGAGCCTCCATCTTAAGCCTCAACCAGTGCTAAGTCAAATCCTATGGAATGCTTGAAATAATCATACTTTAACCATAACATGAATAGCTTATAATAACAAGACTTGAGTAGCTCATGAACATGTTTGACCTCTTCTAGTGAGCCTAACTTTAACATGAGAGTAGATCATAATCATACATGAACCCTTGCTTTAACATGAATGGCTCATAAAAGGTAAAATCTTGAAATAGGGCTTAACTTGATACTTGTAAAATCATAGATGATTTTCATGAATTCAATACATACTTGAAAGCCCTTAATCATCACAAAGTCACTTGACTTGTAAATCATATAATTGATTATCAATAAACTTGAGAATTCTTGTTATGTCATTTTATATAACACTTGGTGGGTTCATGATACTTGTTCAAAATTATGGAATTTAAGAGTGAAATAATATAAGTAAACTTAATGTAAAATAACCCACCAACTTGTAGTGAAACCCTTATGTAGGGTACCTTGAAATCCTTCACAAAAGCACATAATAGTTCGTAGTTCCATAACTTCAAGCATGCATAGTCGCAATAGACAAGATCAATTCATGGTATAAGCTTGAAATAGATAGTCATGCATGATCAATCAATATTTCATAAAGCCACAACATAATTTATATTCATAATCCATAATAAGAGATACCCATAGGTAATACAACTTGAAAATATGCAATTTTTATAAAAAGGGAAGGTTGGGATCCTTGATTGAAAAGGACCCAATTGATGGAACTCACATACCTTCAACATTTATTTTCTTGAATTGAACTTGAAGTAGTTTTAGAGATTGAAATGAATCCTTGAGTTCCATAGTTGAGCTTGAGATTATTAAATTTGAATGAGAGAATTGATAGTCTTAGAGAGGTTTGAGAGAGGGTTTTGTGAGTTATAGAATTGAAAAATAGCTAAAGTATGGGTGGTTTCACGTTTTAGTGGGCATGGGGCTATGACCCTAATGCCCTTGGGCGCATAAGAAAAACTAAGGAAAATGTTGTACTAGTCTGCATCCAGTCTGCGATGCGGACCAAACGCGAAGGAGGTACTACACTGTTCCGTGCCTCTGGCACATTGCAACCAAGGCGCGGATGCTCTTTGAAAATAAAAAATTAGCAAAAATTATTTTTCACTATAGATCCTCTAGAATTTTAGTTATACCCATTTCTCACTCAATTTTTTCCCCCATCGAGAATATGAAGTCGAATTTTTAATATCACGCATAGATTTTGAGATATGTAGAAGTTACGATTATGGGTATTTTGAAACATATTTTTGGGGAGTTTCATTGACTAATGATGCCTACCAGTATATATTGTTCGTATTGATATATTATGCTTGTTATACCTTTTATTATAGTCTGATTGTAGGATTGATGATATTTTTTAGGTGAAAACAATGACAATCTCCAACAGCTTCAACTCTTTCTTTCTATTGTGGGAGTTGTGCCATTATTTTATTCCTCAGTGTATTCATAGAAGTTCTTTTGCTAGTTTAAACTAGAATTCTTGGATGTTTATATGTCTTTTGCAAAAATTTGATTTGGATTTTTAACTCTATACTTGGTAATTATATGATCTTTTTAGTCTTATCTTTTGTTTCTTTCATTTTTCACATGAATTAATTGTTAGGAATTAAGGGTTCTCTTATCCATATGTTAGAATAGGTATCACACAGCTTGGTGGATTCGATCGTGTTAGTTGCTAAAATTTGCAGAGAATTAAGCTTTGAAGTTCCAACAATGGTGGTGAGGTATTTCTTAATTTTTTACTCACTACTGAACTCAAATAAAGAAATACTCAGTATTTTCAACCATCACAATTTAACACCAAATTGTAAAAATTGTTGTATGATTTTCAATTATTGAGTGTGTTCAAAATTCAACAAATTTGAGATATCATTACTCAATTGAAGTGAATCTTGGGAGGATATATCCCATAACTTCGGGTACTTGAAGGGAATAATTTTTTTGAATACACTATGAATTCAATGGACTTGATCTTAATTCTATTTTTATTTCTTTCTTCTTGATTCACTATTGTCCACAGACATTTTGAATAAAATTTATATATTAATCCTAAGGAAATTATTATATCTATATTCTGATTTCTAGAAATTATAATCTTTTATTTTTAATTTTTTGATACCACCACCAAAAGAGATGCTTCATCCTCTAACAGTTTCAATCCCCCACCAGAAGTGCCTACCCAAATAGAGATAAGAGGCTGAGGTTGACCTGCTAGGACTGTTGAGGTTCTACAGGCGCCTACCACTCAGCTAGATCCCATTTTAGAGGTTGAGTTTAGGGGAGCAATTACTATGCTCATGCAACTTGTGGCCTTCCATAGTGGTAACCAAACATCATAGCTGTAACTTGGCTTAGGGACTTTATGAGAATGAACCTATCAGTTTTCATAGGGTCTAAGGTTTAGGAGGACCCTAGAGCTTCATTAATGAGACATGGAAAGTCCTGAAAGCCATGCATGCGACTAAGATTGAGGAAGTTCAACTTGCCTCCTACCAGCTTAAGGGTGTGGTGAATGTCCGGTACAACCAATGGGAATAGGGTAGAGGTGACGATGTTGAACCTGTCGAATGGAGCGAATTTGAGAATACCTTTCTTGATCACTTTTTTCCCTAAGAGTTGAGGGAGGAAAGAATGAAGAGTTTGTGAACTTGAAGCAGGAAGGGTTGACTGTCAAGGAATACAGCCTCAAGTTCATCCAACTATCTAGTTATGCTCCAGAGAATATGGTCCAGGACATAACAGTAAGAATAAGGAACTTCATATCTGTCTTGGGTAAATATGTGAAAAAGAAATGCAAAGCAACTCTACTGATCCTAGGCATGGGTATCTCTTGACTCATGGTTTATGCCCAACAACTTAAGAAGGACAAGAAAAGGAACAGAGAGGTGCATCTAAGCAAGATGGCCAAGTTCACAAGGACTGAGCCTACCCAGCCTAAGCAGAGTAAGGGAGAAAAGTCTTACTTTTGAAAAAGATCTAACAGTTATACACCATCCACGACAAGTGCACCAGCTCAGAGTAACAGGTATGATCAGAAGTCCCAAGGTCAACAAAAGTGTAGAGCATAGGGTTTTCAGTCTCAAGTCAGTGTGAACCTCATTCGAAAGGGAAGCCACTTTGCGAAAAGTATGGTAGGATGCATTTGGGAGAGTGTAGAGAGAGATGGAATGATTGCTATAAGTGTGAACAGATGGGTCACTTCCAGAAGGAATGTTTGATTTGGAGCAATAAGGCTTAGTCTTCTATTACAGCACCACCAGCCAAACGTAATCCGAGAGGGGCAATAACATAGATAGGCAGTCAAACAAATCATTAGTATGCAATGGGGAATAGATAGGTTCAAGAGGTAGTAGCAGATGATGTGATGGGTATGCTTTGACACTTTACTTTTGACTGTTATGCTTTGCTTAATAAGAGATGCAGCTCTTTCCTTGGTGATGCCATATGTGGCTAGTAGATCTGAGATTTTTCCTAAGTATTTATTTGAACCTTTTTCTATTTCACTCCTGTTAGTGAGTCTATTCTAGAGTATCCATACGTTATAACGATACCTTTGCTAATTTGATATAGTTAGAGATGATTGACTTTGATGTGATCCTTAGCATGGATTAGATTCATGCCTACTATGGCTTCATATCTTTTAGTACCTAAATTGTTAAATTTTAATTCTTGAATAAACTGGTCCTAGAGTAGAAGGAAAATTCTGTTGCACCTAAAGACAATTTTATTTCCTACCTTTGGGCTAGAAAACTAATTTCTAAGAGATGTATTTATCACTTTGTATGAATAAAGTCAGATGATGTTGAGCTTCCTACCTTTAAGTCAGTTTCGATTATGAATGAGTTTCCTAAAGTGTTTCCTGAGGATTTTCCTAGAGTCCCTCCTGATAAGGAGATTGACTGCGGGATTGATTTTCTCCCTGATAGTTAACCTATCTCTAGCCCTCTTATAGGATAGCCCTTTCTGAATTGAAAGAGTCAAAAAGGGCAACTGAAAGATTTGTTAGAGAAAGGTTTTATTAGGACGAGTATTTCTCTGCGGGGTGCTCCTGTCCTATTCGTGTGAAAGAAAGATGGTTCCCTCAGAATGTGTATTACTATAGCCAGTTGAATAAGGTAATAGTCAAGAATAATTATCCCCTCCCAAGGATAGTTGACTTGTTTGACTAACTTTAGGGTGCCTCTGTTTTCTCTAAAATAGACGTGAGATCAGACTATCATCAGTTGAAAGTAAGGGAATATGACATCTGAAAGATGCTTTTTGAACTCAATATGGTCATTTTGATCTTTTGGTAATGTTATTTAGGTTGACAAATACACCTATAACCTTCATGGACTTGATGAACAGAGTGTTCAGGCAGTATCTTGATTTGTTTGTGATTATGATCGACAATAATCTAGTGTTTTCTATAGATGAGAAGGAGCATTCAAATCACCTTAGGATCGTTTTACAGACTCTCAAGGATAATTAGTTATATGTAAAATTTTTGAAGTCTTAATTTTTGCTTAAGTCTGTGGCTTTTCTAGGGCATATTGTTTCGGGTATGGCATTAAAGTAGACACTCAAAAGATTGAGCCAGTTAAGAATTAGCCTAGAATCACGTCTTCAACCGATAGAAGGAGCTTTTTGGATTTGGTAGGCTACTACTGTGGATTTATTAATGGGTTCTCTTCTATATCTTCACCATTGACTAGACTGACTCAGAATAAGGTCAAGTTCCAATGGTCCAACGAATGTGAGAAGAGTTTCTAATAGTTGAAAACAAGGTTTACTACTATACCAATTTTGCCCTACCTGATGGAATAAAGATTTTGTAATATATTGTGATGCGTCTGGAGTTGGACTGCATTTTGTGTTGATATAAAGGGGGAAAGTGATAGATTACACTTCAAGATAGCATAAAGTTCATAAGAGGAATTATCTGATTCATGATCTTGAGTTGGCAACAGTTGTGTTTTTCTCAAGATTTGTCACCACTACTTATATGGAGCACATGTTCATATTTTCACAGACCATAAAAACTTGCAATATGTCTTCACCTAGAAGGACCTTAATTTTAGGCAAAGAAGATGGCTTGAATTGCTCAAGGACTATAGTATGAGCATCCTCCACCACCCAGGTAAAGCGAACGTGGTTTCTAATACTCATAGTAGGTTGTCCATGGGTAGTACCTCCCATGTTGAATAGGGGAAGAAGGAGATAGCCACAAAGTTTCATAGATTGGCACGATTGGGAGTCTAACTGGATAAATCGAGTGAAGGTGAAATTCTTGTGTATAATGGGTCTGCATCATCTCTAGTAATAGAGGTAAAGGAGAAGCAAAACCAAGATCCTATATTACTGCAAAGAAAGAAGAGGTGCATAAGCAGAAAGTGATGGATTTAGCCAAAGGGGGAGATGGGATACCGAGATATCAAGGCAGGTTGTATGTTCCAAGTGTTGATGGCATACAAGAGAATCATGGCAGAAGTATAAAACTCTAAGTATTCGATCCATCTAGGATCAACTAAGATGTACCATAACTTGAGAGAAGTCTATTGGTAGAGTAGGATGAAAAGAGACATTGTCGAGTTGTTTCTAATTAGCGTAATTACCAACAAGTTATGGTTAAGCATTAAAGGCCATGTAGGGTAGATTAGAACTTTGAGATCCCTGAATGGAAATGATCAACATATACTTTGTCACAGGCTTACCAAGGTTCTACAGACAACATGATTCAATTTGGGTAATAGTTAATAGAATGACAAAATCTGCACCCTTCTTGGTAGTAAAGGTGATTGACAGTGTAGAGGATTATGCCAAATATACAAAAAGGATATTGTAAAATTTCATGGAGTTCCTTCATCTATCATCTCAAATAGATGATCTAAATTCACTACTCAGTTTTGGAGATCTTTCTAAAATGGCTTGGGTTCGAAGGTGAACCTTAGCACTATGTTCCATCCACAAACTAGTGGCTACGCAGAGTGCAAAATTCAAACTTAAAAGGATATGTTTAGGGACTATGTTATTGACTTTAAAGGTAATTTGATGACCATTTGCCTCTGATTGAGTTTGCTTACAATAACAATTTCCAATCGAGCATTTAGCTGGCTCTATATGAGGTACATTATAGGAGGAGATGTAGATTACTAATTGGTTGGTTCGAGGTGGGTGAGACAGAGGTAATTGGGCCAGACTTGGTTCACCAAGCTATGGAAAAGGTGAAGATTATATAGGATCAATTGAAAACTTCATAGTGTTACCAAAATCCCTTCATGGATGTTAGGAGAAGATATTTAGAGTTCAAGGTTGATGATTTAGTGTACTTGAAAGTATAACCTATGATAGGTGTGATACGATTTGGAAGGAAGGGAAGTTGAGTTTGAGGTATATTGGTCCTTATCAAATTTTGAAAAGAGTGGGTAATGTAGCTTATGAATTGGAGCTACCACAAGAGCTAGAGGCCATCCAACTGGTCTTTCATATTTTTATGCATAAGAAGTGTTTGGGAGACCCGCAGTTAGTTGTGCTTATTGAAAGTATTGGAGTGAGGGATAACTTAAGCTATGAAGAGAGTACCATTCAAATTCTTGATAATCGGGTTTGTAGGTTGAGAACTAAAGAGATTACATCTGCTAAGGTGTGGCAAAATCAACTTGTAGAATAAGTTACTTGGTAAGAAAAGGAGGATATTAAGGCAAGGTACCCACATTTATTCCTACCTACTGATGATGAGAGAGTCAATGGTAAGTTATTCGTTCTTAATTCTTTGAGTTCCCTTATATTTCGAGTTTGAAATAGCGATAATGTTCTAGAGTCCAACCAATGATTTGTTTGATTTGTTGATTTTACTTGTTTAATTGCTTGGTTGATGGATTGCACGAGTGATTCGTAAATTGCTTAATTGTTAGAGTCCATGATAGGAGTCGTGCATCGATTAGATTCCTAGATTGCTCTTCATTCAAGGACAAATGATCCCAAGAGGGAGATAATGCTATACTCTATAAAATTATCAAAATACCCCTAGATGAGAGAATGATTTCATAACACATCTTATAAAACTTTTTTTGGGAAATCCAAGGCTAAATTTGCAATCAGCATGAAAAATTATGTGAGAAAATGGTCTTGGTTGGATTTTAGAACAACTAGATTCAAAGACTATTTTTTGGGGCAAAGATGTAATTTTAGAAAAGTGTGTGATAGGTCTGCGTCACAAAATTGTCATGAATTTGCAATTAACCATGGCTCTTATATTTTCTACGGGATAAGAAAATCGATTGAAAAATTTTTGGAGAAAATTTTTTTAGAGCAAATTTTTCAGTTTTTTTTAAGGAGAATTCTAGACTTTTCCCTACTCCTCCCAAACTTAACACATAACTTATACAAGTCATTTTTGACTTAAAAAGGATTTTTAAACCCATTCCTAAGCTTTCTAGCAATTTTAAGAAAAGCTAAGTCTAAGAAGAGGAGGAGAAGAGCTAGGAATTCGAGTGATTAGAGCACAAACCCTTGCCAATTTATCAAACTTCATTCCAGGTATGTAAGGCTACCTAAAGCATTTGGTTGAGTTCGTCCATTTTCCCTCTCATCCCCATAATTGAACTCAGGTATAGGACTTGAGAAAAGAAATCCCATAATCTCAATCTTTGAGTTACTCTTATTATTTGTTGAGTTTTCATGCATATTTATGAATAAATTGATGAGTTACATGCTGGTTGTAAGAAATTAGAGCATAAAATTATTTGTGATGTTCATGAACCTTAAATTGCATCATCCTATGTGCATTGACTGAGTTGAGATCACGAGGGTGAATGTCAAAGTTGAGTAACTTGAGCATGACTGAGCATGAGGAGCATTATTACTTGTATATATGTGTATCTACTGCATGTTACGTGTCTTGTGTGATGGATATGGTTGATTAGAGTCTAAATGATTGTTTGAGTTTGTGTTAGAGTCTTGATTTAGTGCATGATCCATGGCCTTGATTGGTTGAATTGCTGAATAATTGAGTTGAGTTTGATTGGAGAAAATATAAAGAGATGAGATTGAGTTGATTGACATGAGCATAATTTAGTCTTGGGAGGAGTATTGAGCACCGATATCGGTATGAGTAGATAATAACTCTAACCCATAAACTATATTGCTAGCATAGAATAGTTATACCATTAATTTGAGCAACTCATGTCCCAAAAGATGGATAATGATTTTGGATCCAAGAGAGGTTTGATTGTCCTTTACCTTGGCAAGTATTGGACGGGCGTGGAAATGGTGTCGCATTTGTTGTGCATCACGAAATAAAAGGTGGCAGGATTGGATGTCGGTTAAATGAAACTCCCAAGCAACATATGATATGACATGAATCATTTTAGAATGAGTTGCATATCACTGAGTCTACTTTTAAAGCATGATTTTAATTCTAAACTTGCATATTCATTAAGTTAAGTTATGGATTGTGGAGTCAATTGTAGAGCTGAGTTAATTAATTTGTGTTTGAGTATTGCTTATTTCTTAGGAATTTTATATATAAGTATATTCCACATACTAACATCTAGTTGGGCCTATTAATAATGTAGATACAGGGCATAAAGATCGTTAATAAGCACATCGTTGAAGTCCAGAGCTTGTTTCCATACTTGGTGAGCCCTTCTTGCTATTCAGAGGTGCCTTTTTTTTGTTTCTTTGAATATTAGTATTATTTCAGTTAAGGTAGCCTGGATCTTATCTTTTCACCTTCTAGATGAGCATAAAGGTTTTATAGACATTGAGTAAAGGATGTTGATCATTATTTCTTTCCAACTCTTGTTTATTGGAAATTCCTATTTACATAAAGACTTGGTTATTCAATTTACTTTATAGTCTTTCGTTGGAGTATTTTGTTTTGCTGTTGAGAATGATGTGACGATGAGGCCAGGTGGTTCTCTTGGAGGATCAACAATGGTTCTTCAAGTGCCAACCACGCCAAGGGTACCCACCCCCAGCATGTCACAATTACTTTGCGAGTACTAGACCATTATAACTTTCTATATAGTTCTAGGCTTTGATTTTAATATCGATTTTAAGTCTTTTATGCCTAATATGGTTTTCAATGTTTGATGCAAGCATGGTATGACTTGAGCAATCATTTCACTGTAGTAGAGTGGTGGACGAGGATGAGCCACCAAAGCATCCATTACCTTTGTTGTCTATCAGGGAACCTAGTCAAAGGCCATCCTATCCACCACATAACCTTCCTCAACTTTGGATGAGAAGGGGTCTCTTGAGCTGCAAAGGATAGCCTCTGAAGAAGAACAGGCGGGGTCTAAATCCTCAGCACATAAGCCCATGATTTTGGAGCCAATTCAAAAACGTCATCAGATTGAGGTAAGGACTGAGGTGGCACATGACCCACCCTGTAAGACTCCCCAACTTAGATGAGAATCCAAGAATATTGACAAGCACTTATATCATGACATGTAAATGAAGGTGAAGGGTAATATTTTCAAGAATAAGTATGTGCTCATGGAAAACAGAATAAAGGATGGGAAGGCTAGAGAGAAGACCTTATCTAATCAATTTGAAGCCAGGAGGCCAAAGAACAAGGAAAACAAGGAAAGAAAGTTTGCGAAGGAGGATAATGAGGATTAGGTAAGGCCTAAGAGAAATGAGGATTACCTGAGGCTTGAGATGGACGAGGAGAATTTAGAGGACACAAAGCCAAATGGGGTTGCTATTATTGAGGTTCTTCTGGGTTACCATTGTTACAGACAGCTTTAGTGCGATCTTTTGAGGGCATTAGCCAGCCATATGCTAAGACCATGCTACCTACCACCACTACAGAGAAGATTTCTCCTATTGCTCTGCAGGTTATTTATGCCCCGACTTTGGATGCTCCACCATATGACCCAACTCCTTCATCTTCGCCTACAAATGGGGCTTTTTTATCTTGATGTTGTTTTATTCCTCTATTTTTATTCTTGATTGGTGCATTGAGGACACTACTTTATGTTTTGTTTGGGGTGGTGATTATCACCTAACCCATTATATTTGGGTTATACATATTGATTGTTTTTGTTATTTTTTTTTAGATTGTATATAGTGCACTTTGTTTTTTATTAGATATAGAATTATTTTGTTCTATATTTTTGGCTAGTTGCTATGATTTAAATGGATTAACATCTTTGAGTACCTTTTGAGTGTTGATTTTGATCAATATAAATGTCTCAAAATGTACTTTTGACACATGTTATCTTGGATTAATTTGGTGAGATGTTAAGAGTTGCATAATTCATATATGAGCTCATAACATCTTGTTGTGACTAGATTGAAACCAACTTGGAGTTTTTGATGATATTGCACTTGAGCTCATTTGGTTAGCATAATGTTAGATAGTTGTGTTAGAAAGCCATGTGTGGTGAGGTATTTTGTTTGGAAAAGTTATTTGATGGTACTTGGAACTTGCCCAATTGGTCTAATTGATTGACATCGATGAATGAACGAGAGAATCTTAGGCATTTATTAACTATCCACCATAAATTTCTTAGACCCATGACTACCTTCTTTTGATTGCCCATGTGAGTGTGAGATTTGCTTGGCACCATTAGAGTCGTGCCTTTCCTTTTTGTGGAATCTGAACCAAAAATAGATCTCTAGTTGTTTTATCTTTCCATATTCTTCTTACTGTTTGACTTGGAAGAATAATCCATTTTTAGGCCAAAGGCCTAAGTTGGGGGTGTGGTATGGTAGAGGCAAAAATTGATTCTGGTAAAGTAGTTTCATAAAGTAAAAGTTTAGGCCATAATTGGTTATGAGCGCGTCTTGCGCATAGATTGGAATTGGCATATCCCTCCGAAAAATGAACGGAATTTGATGTTTGATTTCAGTGTCAGATTGTGAACATGTTAGAGAAATTATTTTTGTTAGTGAATAGAAGGGAGGAGTGCCTTGTCAAGGTTGATAAGAGGAGAAGGAATTGAATATAAGATTAGGCTACGTTTGATGTGGTGTATAGTGTTGAATAATAGTTAGAACCCAAGTCATACACCAAGAAAGTTAGTCACTATCCCAACATGCTATCTTACCTTGCACTCAGCCCCATTACCAGCCTAAAAAAGTCCATTGTGATCTTTCATAAGCCGATTGATGTATTCATTGGAAAATAAGCGTAAGTTCATGAGTCGATTTGGGTATGCTTTTTTTCTTCGGGGAGTGTGAACATTTTATGATTCCTGAGCTTGATAAGAAATTATTTGTGAGATTAGAATCATTTTTTATATGAGGGAAATCAAGCACAATTTGTCAGCATTGGTTTTGCCTTTGGGTAAGCCTTTGTGAGTAAATTCTCTGGAAGGTATATTCTAGTCATTGCGTGTAGCTTGAAGTGTACATGTGAGTGGTTGCATGATGAATGGACTTTGTGCCTTGGCAAATTGAATGTCATTTAGTACATTGCATAGACATGATCTTTGAACTAGTTGATATTTGATTTACTTGAGGACAAGTAAAGAGCATAGACATGATCTTTGAACTAGTTGACATTTGATTTACTTGAGGACAAGTAAAGAGTTAGGTTGGGGGTGTTGATGAGTGGTGAATTTGCACTCATCTAGGGCTTAAATTGTGCATACAAAGTGTCCTTAAGGCCCAATTTTGTGCTATAAACTAACATGAATTGTTGTTTTTGCATAACATGAAGAATGGGGAACATTTAGGACAAAAACAAGCAAGACGAGGTCAAGAAAGAACTAACAAGGATGTATTGAACGTTGAGCATTGCAAAAAGGTACTTGATGAGTCACCAAAGTACCCTAGACCTAGCCAAATATCACCCAGCAAGAAGCAAGCCAACTGGAAAAAGGGCGAGTTATAGAAGTCAGCCAGTAAGTCACTAACTCATCAATTTATCTTGCATAAAAGGTCATTAATATTGTCTGAAGACATGTCATGACACGAACCTAGGGTCTAGGAGTGACATGGTGAAAGAAAACCCGAGAGTCCCCAAACAAGCCTTAAAGTATCCAAATTTACATCATCAGTAAAGAAGCACATAACAGAATAATAAACACATTGTTCTAAGTGAGGGGAAATTATGACTCACGCTGTGGGGATATCATAGGGATAGGGATTTGCATGGATTTCCCATAATACGTAACACATAAGGACTAACAGGCGAATAAGCATGACTCACTCTATGGGGGCAAAACGGGACTTAGGATCTTTCATATTTTCACATCATATCATAACCCATATCATAACATCCATATTCAATAGATAGCCATAACTATAATCTCCAAATAGCACTTCATAACACATAATCGTACAATTAGTTTACATGTTGTCCAAAAATACCTCTAAGTCCTAGAATAGGACGGGGGCTAAGACATGTTCCAGGCTCACCCTTAAAGTAAATATAACATATACGATAGAAACATAATAGGTAGATAGATGATGGCTTGTCCTTGGATGATAGGACCGACAATAACAAATTTCATGAATCCGACTAGCTGTCAAAAGATGAATGGATATAGTCTCTGGTCCCTACATGGTTAGATCATGTAGGCAATAAATATGCATTAGTACATTTGAATATACTACGTATGCAGGCATGCAATGTATATAAACTTATTAAACCGGCATTCAATGTTATATGATAAGGGCACATAAATATAAAACAATATGCCATGAAATCTATGATGCATACAATGCCATAATGCATACATATAGAGGTGATGTGTCCATAACCAACATCTCAAACTCATGCAAGGTATTACATGAATTTTCCCGATGAAGGCCTCCCATCGGTGAGAGAAGATTACTTGCCAAAGTTAATCTACACCACACCTTACGACCCGGTTATTTCAGTGTGCTGGCCACCTTTCTTATGACCCAGTCATTTTAGAAGGATTTTCGTAGCATATCATATCACAATTTTAATAGTACCTTATGACCCAGTCATTTAGGTAAGGGTTACCAATACACCTATGTTGGGGCATAGTTCAAGAGAAAGTAAGAGAACCCTTGGGAATAACCCTGGCACCTCCAATCCCATTTGGTGCCTAGTCATCATCCCACAAGAATATATATATATATATATATATATATATATACATATATATGCTTTCAAAAGAGGCATAAGTTCTTTCAAATCATTTCAATGCATACTTCTTAAAAGCCAAACATTCTTCAAATCATTAA